>JAQPPZ010005734.1:0-60540 GCA_028583015.1 Wollemia nobilis
TGAGCCTAATTCATTTTAGAAATATAGAGAGTATGAGAATGTAAAAATAGAGGAAATCCTTGGAGGATGAAATTGAGGCACTTTGGATTGAGTAGGTTTGGGTATTATGTTGAGATGGTAATGGTTATGAAGGGTAAGGGGTGGAAGGTGGGTATTGAGGATAATATTGGAAGGCATCAGGAGGTGGTTGGAAAGAGGGAGTTGGGTGCAAAGGGTTTGATTATGGTTGGAGAGGGGGTTGCAGAGCTTGTGTAGAAGTAGGTTGAAGAATTTAGGATGGCAAGTATTTATGTGAAGGATATGTGGGAAAATTTTGAGAGGGTAGTTGAGGAACTTGGGGATGGGTGTATTATGGGATTTGATATGGGGTATATTGAGGTTGGAGAGGGGGTTGAGGGGCTTGAGATGATGTGTATTATTTTTTAGGATGAGAGGGTAAGGTTTAGGGGTTAGGTTGAGAGGGTTTTTATGACCATTGATATGATTGGGGTGGTTTTTGGGGAATGGCTTGGTGTTGGGCATAAGGAGGTTGGATGGGAGGATTAGAAGGAGATTGTTGGAGTGGTCTAAATGATTGATTTTGAGATTGGGATGAAGGTATGTGTTTTTGGGTAAGAGAGGGGACTTGAGAAGAAACAAAGGGGTTAGATGGTATTTGGATTTGTGGTGATAGTTGGACATTGGAAGTATTTGATTACAGTGGGATATTGGCTCTAGTAGAAGGTTCTGAGGCTAAAGTTAAAAGAGGGTTAGTTAGAGGTGGAATATTAGGCACAAAAACACTAGGGTTAGGAATTGGTATACCATATACTATAGTATATGGTGTGATAGTGGTGATATTGGATTGAGGAGAGAGTGTGGAAGAGGATGGTTGGGAGTATCCAAAACTGGTAGCTACTATGGTCAAGGTAGAGGGAGGGGTAACATAATGGGTAACTACATTAATTTGGGGTTGAGTCAATAATTTTTGAAGTGGGAGTGGTATTGAAGTAGAAGGTGGAGTGAGGTTTTGAGAAGTGGGATAATCAATAAGTGATTGAGATAAAAGGTCAAAAATAGTGGTGGAAGTAGGTGGGGGTTGGGGGATAGTGATCAAAGGTAAGATAGATATTGAGGGGTCAAAAGGTCATGGGACTTGGTGTTGGGTGAGAGTGGCCTCACTAGAGTTATCTAAAGAGACTATCTCGGTATTGGCCATGGTAGTAATAACTAGATAAGCATCATAATTATGATGGGTATATGGGGAAATGGGGTATGTTGTAGAAAAAAGGTAGTTTGAGTGAATAAATCTTCACTCATAGGTGGTATGCTAGGTACATTGGAATATGGTTGGGTAGAATCCATAATGGATTGGTTTTGAGTGTGGGTCTAGCTTCGCATTGAATCCATAGAATATGCAAATTGGCCAAAGGTTAGTCACATAAAAGGTTATGTTAATACATCACAACCCTAAGAGGTAATACTAATCATGTAAAATTATAAATTATAAATATATATATGTATTTATATAGATAAATACAAAGTGGACAATTGAAAACACAAACCACACCAAATATATACAAATATATAAATAGGATTTTTTGTGTGTTTTATATAAAGCCTACCCTATACTACAAAAGGTGGTGGTGAAGTGGTATCTAAAAAAGGTGTGAAGGCACAAGAAATAGTTTCTTAGGATGTAGGGTAGGTACGTGGTAGCCTAAGGGGACAAAATAATACCTCTACAAGAGAGGTCACGTTGTCTGAGTCCTGGTACTCACCTAATACCTGAGGTAAGGCCCCACAAGATTTTTCTTCACCCTTGGGTGGGCTTGGACAAATTCAATAGCTATGTTCTTCCAATTATTAAGCCCCATAGCTAAAGGGTGTCTAACCTAATGATTACCATAAGCTAGTCCCAAGGATGACCAACTTTCTTGAGATGAAATTTGTAAGACTATCATACTAGCTATGGCTTACCTAAGGGCTCCTGATAGTTGGTGGTGAAATGCAACATCACCAAGGAGATTATCCTTGAACAAACATGAATATGAAAATCAACATGCTAAATTTTTTATCAGCATGTAGAACAAAAAGTAGAATAGTAAGAAGAACAACAAGTAGAGTAGCCACAATAGTCACAAGACCAAGAGCCACAATCAACAAATCATTGGGTTAGAATATCTACACATTCAAAAAAGTGTTTGGAAATATATTCTCATGTTTATCAGTCCTTTTTTTATTTGTTAACTAATGATGGTGAGCCTAATTCAATTTAGAAGGCTAGAGAGTATGAGAATGTAGAAATGGAGGAAATGCTTGGAGGAGGAAATTGAGGCACTTTGCAAGAATAAAATGTGGGAACTTGTGGATCTCCCAACTTTAAGAAAGGCTATTGGAAACAAGTGGGTTTACAAAGTAAATAAGAACAATGATGGGTTTTTGGAATGCTATAAAGATCACTTGGTGGTAAAATTCTATGTGCAAAATTTAGGTATATACTTTAATGAAATCTTCTCTCAAGTTCTAAAGATAACTACTATTAGAGTTTTACTTACACTTGTAGTAGCACAAGATTTATAATTGGAGTAGCTTGATGTAAATACTGCTTTCCTGAATGGTGATATTGAGGAGGAGATTTATATAGATAATTTTGAGGGCTATGAAGAAAGAGGGAAAGAGTATTTGGTTTACAAAATGAAAAAATATTTGGATGGGTTAAAATAGGCACCAAGGATGTGGTACAAAAAAATTGACACCATGAGGAGCCAAGGTTTCAGCAAGAGTGAATCTGACCATTATGGATACTATAAGAGGTTTGATGATGTTAGTTTTATTATTTTGATGTTGTATGTTGATGATATGCTAGTTGTAGACCCCAACATGAAGAAAATCATTGACCTTAAGGCTCAGTTGGCTAGGAAATTTGAAATGAAGTATTTAGAATCAAAAAATCAAATTTTAGGGATGAAGATACAAAGGGATAGGAAAGGAAGAATGATTTGGTTAAGTCAAAATTCATACATAGAAAATATTTTGTAGCACTTTAATATGCAAAATGCAAAACCGGTTAGTATCCCACTTATTTCACACTTAAAATTTTCTTCAATCAATGTCCTAGAATAGAAGTAGAGAAGACAAGCATGTCTCATGTATTATATTCATTAGTAGTAGGAAGCCTCATGTATGCCATGGTGAGCACTAGACTGGATATTTCTTAAGTAGTGGGAGTAGTCAGCAAGTACATGGTAAATCTTGGTAAGGAGAATTGTAATGTGGTGAAGTGGATATTTAGATATTTAAGAGGCACTTCAGATGTTGCAATTTACTTTGGATCAATAGATTTACAAGTTAAAGGTTTCATGGATTTTTATTATGGTGGAGATAGATATGGGAGAAATCCCACTATAGGATATACTTTCACTCTTGCTAGTGGAACTATGAGTTGGGCTTATAAGTTGTAGTCTATGGTGGCTTTACCAACCATTGAAGCAAAATATATTGTAGTGACTCCTGCCAAAAAAGACATAATTTGTCTAGAGTGACTGTTGGGTGAATTCAAGGTAATGCAGGAGAAAACTATGTTGCATTGTGATAGCCAAAGTGCTATTAAGCTAGTGAAGAACCCAAAATTCCATGATCACATGAAACACATTGATGTCAAGTACCACTTTATAAGAAATGTGGTGGAAGAATGTAGGATCCTATTGCAAAAAATTGATACTAAAGTGAATCCTACAAATATGCTTACAAAGTTGGTCAAGATAGAGAAATTTGAGTGGTGCAAAACTTCTCTAGGATTGCTAAAAAAGTAATAAGGGCAGCATTGGGCAATTGGAACTGGATGAAAAACATTGGTAAAAGAATTCTTGCTTACTGAATTCACATGGGATAATGTTAGGAGGTGAAGCCACTATCAATTTTTATTGTATGTAGAAGCTATGCGGTAGTAGATGTCTAGGTTTCTAGACGTCTAGGTTGTAGACATCTAGGCTAGATGTCTAGGATACTAGATATCTAGGAAGCATACATCTAGGCTACCAAATTTCTAGGTAGCAGATGTCTAGACTAGACATCTAAGCTGCTAGATGTCTAGGCCAAACATCTAGGCTTCTATATGTCTAGACAATAGACATCTAGGCTTCTAGACATATAGGTATCAAATTTCTAGGCATCACATCTAGACTGCTAGATTTCTAGGCTAGACATTTATGCTTCTAAACATCTAGGTAATAGACATTTAGGCTAGACATCTAGGCAAAAAATATCTAGACCATGCGTCTAGGTTGCTATATGTCTAGGCCAAGGTTGCTAGACATCTAGGTAGTAGATGTCTAGGCTACCAGATGTCTGGGAAGTAGTATGTGCTAGATGTTTGGATGTGAAAGACAAATAGTTTTAGATGCTATTTCCTTGGGATTGGAAATGAATAGTTTTTTGAAGGCTTCCTTTGGGAGATGAAATGAATAGTTTCGGTGTCTTTCTTTCTTTCTCTATAAAAGGGGAATGATCCCTTTCATGTGTATGTAGTTGAGAATGTAAAGTTTTCTAAAATTAATAAAATAAGAAGTTGCCATTACCCCATGGTTTTTCTTGCACATTATGGGTTTCCACGTAAAATATATGTGTTACTTGTGTTGTTGTTATGTTCTCTATCATTGTGTTTCTACTTGTAGGTATAAAATATAAAGTTTTAACTAAAAATATTCAGTTTGGAGAGGGGTTTGAGGGGCTTGATATGATGTGTATTATTTTTGAGGATAAGAGGGTAAGGTTTGGGGGTTAGGTTGAGAGGGTTGTTGTAGCCATTGATATGATTGGGGTGGTTGTTGGGGAATGGCTTGGTGTTGGGCATAAGGAGGTTGGATATGAGGATTAGAATGAGATTGTTGGGATGGTATAAAGGATTTATTTTGAGATTGGGGTGAAGGTATGTGCTATTGGGTAAGAGAGGGAACTTGAGTAGAAATAGAGGGATTAGATGGTATTTGGATTTGAGGTGGTAGTTGGACATTGGGAGTATTTTATTGCGGTGGGGGATTGGTGCTAGTAGAAGGTTCTAAGGCTAAATTTAAGAGAGGGTTAGTTGGAGGTGGAATATTAGGCACAAAAACACCAGGTTTAGGAATTGTCATACCATATACTATAGAATATGGTGCAATAATAGTGACATTAGATTGGGAAGGTAGTGTGGAAGAGGATGATTGGGAGGATCCAACATTGGTAGCTATTAAGGTCGAGGTAGAGGGAGGGATAATAGAATGGGTAACTACATTAATTTGGGATTGAGTTAATAATTATCAAAGTGGAAGTGGTACTAAAGTAGAAGGTGGAGTGAGGTTTTGAGAAGTGGGATAATCAATAAGTGATTGGGATAAAATGTCAAGAATAGTGGTGGAAGTAGGTGGGGATTGGGGGATAGTGATAAAATATAAGGTAAATATTGAGGGGTCAAAATTTTATGGTACTTGGTGTTGGGTCAGAGTGGCCTCACTAGGTGTATTTGAAGAGACTGTCTCGGTATTGGCCACGGTAGTAATAACTGGATAAGCATCATAATTATGATGGGTGTCTGGGGAAAATGAGGTATGTCATAGAAAAAAGGTGGGTTTAGTGAATAAATATTCACTCACAAGTGGTAGGCTAGGTATGGTGGAATATGGTGGATAGAATCCATAATGCATTGGTTTTGAGTGTGGATCTAGCTTTGCGTTGAAACCATAGAACACACAAAATGGCCAAAGGTTAGTCACACAAAAGGTTATGTTAATATGTTGCAACCCTAAGAGGTAATACTAATCATGTAAAATTAGAAATGATATATATATATATATAGATAAATACAAAGTGGAAAATCAAAAACACAAACTACACCAAATATATATACAAATATATAAATAGGGTTTTTTGAATGTTTTATATAAAGCCTACCATAGACTACAAAATGTGGTGGTGAAGTGGTATCTAAAAAAGGTGTTTAGGCATAAGAAATGGCTTCCTAGGATGAAGGGTAGGTACGGGGTATCCTAAGGGAAAAAAATAATACCTCTATAAGAGAGGTCACACTGTCTGAGTCTTGATACTCACCTAATACGTGAGGTAAGTCCCCACAGGATTTTGGTTCACCCTTAGTTGGGCTTGGAAAAATTTTACAACCATGTTCTACCAATTATTAAGCCCCACAACTAAAGGGCATCTAACCTAATAATTACCCTAAGCTAGTCCCAAGGATGACTAGCCTTCTAGTGATGAAATATGTAAGAATATCATACTAGCTATGGCTTACCTAAGGGCTCCTGATAGTTGGTGGTGAGATCCAAAATTTCCAAGGAGGTTATCCTTGAAAAAACATGAATATTAAAATCAGAATGCTAAAGTTTTTGATAAGCAAGTAGAACAACAAGTAGAACAATAAGAAGAACAACAAGTAGAGCAACCACAATAGTCACAAGACAAAGATCCACAATTAACAGATCATTGGGTTAGAAGATCTACACATCCAAAAAAGTGTTCAAAAATATATTCTCATGTTTATAAGTCCTCTTTTGCTTTGTTAATTGATGATGGTGAGCCTAGTTCATTTCAGGAAGCTAGAGAGTTTGAGAATGCAAAAAAGTGGAGGAAATCAAGGCACTTTGCAAGAATAAAATATGGGAACTTGTGGATCTTCCACTTATAATAAAGGCTATTGGAAACAAGTGGGTTTACAAAGTAAATAAGAACAATAATGGGTTTTTGGAATGCTATAAAGCTTGCTTGGTAGAAAGCATTAAAATAAAAACAACACTCAATCAAAGAAGCCCATACTTCTTTCCAAAATAATTTGCACAAATATTTAAGTTGAAACCATACAAAAAAACCATAACTAAATTAATTCATCATTAGTTATAAATAAATCCACTATAATAAAGTCTTTTAATTCATTTTCAAAAATAAATATTTAATCTATCATTTGATTAAATACCAATCTATCCATATTTTGATTAGTTGCAGATCTAAATATTGAGATAATTTAATCTGTCATTTGATTAATTGTAATCTAAGGATTAAAATTAATTAATATTTCATTAGATTAATTTCTAAATTAATCTATCATTTGATTAAATACCAATCTAATCTATCTTTTGATTAATTGTAATCTAAGGATTAAATGGAGTTAATATTTCATTACATTAATTTCAAAACTAATCTATCATTGGATTAATAAATTATTCTATCATTAGATTAATGTCAATTAAAATATTAGTCCATCATTAGATTAATCCCAACCTTAGGGTTTCATTAAATTAATCTAACAATTGATCAATTCCAAATCTAAATATTAACTTAATAATAAACTATCATTAAATCCAAACCCCATAAGGGGGGTGGAGGTCCAAGGTTCAAATCTTGGGTCTCATCGGATTGAACGCTTGTCCCTTTCCTGGTGCTTTCAGTGGCATAAAAGGTTTAAAATTATTGTGGCATGGTGGTTATAGGGGCGAACTGCACGAAGATCTTTGTGGCAGCTTTCGGGGCAGATAGCGCAGATACTGTGGCGTCCATAAAAGTTGGATAGCCTGCCCGGATTCATGGCGATTACCAATTCCACCATGTAAATACAAAAAATAAAAATAAAAATAAAATAAAATAAACTATCATTAAAACCAAATATCAATTGATGATAATCTTCCATTTGATTGGTAGCAAATCTAAAGTTTCATTGCATTAATCTATCCTCAGATTAATTTGCAAAACTAAATATTTATTAACATTAAACTATCAAAAGAAAATTTAAGGTATACTTTGCATTAACAAAACCCTTGTTTATTAGAAACAAGGGATTAAAAAGCATTAATATTTCTAAATTAAATCTAAGGTATACATTGCATTAATCAACCTTTATATTACTAAAATATTAATTAATCATACAATCCAAATGTAGCATTAGAAATAATTAAACCTTTAAAAATTTTAAGCTAAAAGCACCCGATAGCCTATCTCACCATCCACCTTAAATAAAGCACAGAAATATTAATCTAGATAACCCAACCATGGCATAAATCAAACTCAAAAGGGTAATAGATTCATTAAACCACCCCTAAGCTTATGTACACCTACAATGACTTAATATAACCATAGATTAAGATGAAAAAAGGGCCCATGCATATTGAGTCTTAAGCATGAACAACTCATAACAAGGACATCAAACACACACAATAACCTACCCATCTAGTCTTAGGTTAAGATAATCTAAAAGCATCACACACATTGTAAATCTGGTATAAAAAACACACAGTAAGGGTGACAAGCATAAGCATGGGTTTACCAGCTAATATCTAGGTAGTGGTGTGATGGTAATCCATGAATACATCTACAATGAACCTTACAAACTTTGACACTCCCTTAGTGCTCCTTGTCATGCAATGATAACATGTTCCTATATGGTGAAGACAAAACACAAACATAGGATCAAACATCACATAAAAAATTAGCAAGGAAGCATTTAAAACACACAATGCAACAACTAAATAAAGGATCACATACATCCAACAACAACAAAAAGGAATATAAGTAAAAGCTTAAATAAACACCAATGTAATCCATCCAAAATTCATGGATAATACCTAGCAACCCACATAAGTGAGCAATATCAATGATGCTCATTCGTTCTTCTTCTCCAAGTGTTGTATGCTTTATGCTATCCATCTAAACTTATGCTCTCCTCTTGTCTTGATCCTCATGGCACATCCCCCTTCAATATGGTCTCTCATTCCTTATGGCCAATTCTCTTGTCCACCTTGGTAGGAATTACTACTTAAATTGGACTATGTATTAATGAATGATATTTAATGCTTAGCTTTGATGCTTTTTATGGATGTATGATTTGTTATTGTGTCTATTTTATTTAAGGATATGGTACCATTGATTATCTATGTGGTTTTAAAATCAAGTACTCTCATTGATGGACAAGAGAAGTCAAGGTATTTGTTCATGTTACTCTGAGCTACTTGATGACAAGGAATGAGAGATCATCAAGTAGCTCAGAGTAACATGAACAAATACCCTTCATGTAGGTACATTGCATTTTTGTTTATGAATCATGTTCACACCATTGGACCAGGAAGTTGTTTGCATTGAGTCTCCTTAAAGCAATTCGATGATAGATTAGTCTATCTTAAAAGAGAGGTTGTCCACTTGAGGATAAAAAAATGGTGTGAAACATGGAGGAAATGCATTTGCATTGTTTGTGGTATGTTAGTCTAGGAATTTTTTTGCTTTTTTTGTTGGAGGTATTCTCAAAGCTAGTCCTTGTGTAAATCTATGATTGACCTTGATTTATGCATTGAGGTTGGATTCCCTTGGTTATTTATTATTACCTTGCTAATGGTGATAGTGGAGCCACCTTAAGACTTTAATGAGATGCTTTGTTCCTTTTCTCCCTTTGCTTTATTGAGTGGCTCATGAATGAGGATGCTTTGGGTGTTGAAATAAATGCTCTTGGAATTACTCAACTCTATGTGATGCACTCAATATTCCTCCCTTACCTTTAAAAGGAAGATGGTGGATGGAGAGAGGGGATGTTGGGGGGAAATATTGGAGTTGGAAGTGACTAGACAAGGAGTGTAGCACAAGTGGTGGGTTAAGAAAATGAAAGAGATGTAACACCTCTCAACCTATTTACTATGGATTAGCATAAGAAGGTAAATCCATAGCTATGACGGTTTAGTTATTTGACTAATATTTCATTGATATTTTCTTGCATCGCTAGGCTTGTTGGCATGTTTATGGCTCAAACCTTGATTTTTTTATCTTTGTTTGTCACCTACGTATTATTTTTTCTCTCCCTATTTAGATATATTACATTGTATGTGTGAGATTTTATCTTTGTGCTAGTTTTATGTACTTGGATTTCACTAGCTTAGAACTTGTTCTCCTTACATGTTGAGAGAAAGTATAGCGGTAACAATGCTGCTTTCATTGTGCCTTATGTTTGCTATCTTTTATTTGCTTAGTGATGTGTTTTGAACCTTGGAGGGCATGGTGCTCAACCTTTTATTCATGGGCACCTTCGCCTTATATGTGGAGTGGCACCCTTTGAGCACTTTAGGGTTAGGGTCATCGTGGATCCAAATACTCCTAGTTTGTGGCACTAGTTGGTTGTGCCCTTGTTGTGATGATCTTGTACTTTAGCCTTTGTATTGTTTGTTTAAAGGTTTACCTTTAGTTTTGGTTTGGGGTCTTTAATATGTTAATTATTGCATAGGTTTTGGGAATGATCCTTTCATTTCATGTAATCTAATGCACTATTAACCTAGGCTCCTCTGAATTCTTTGGTTCATGCAATATTTGAAATGTTAAATTACTAATGATTTTAATATTTGGTTTTGTTTCTAACTGATGTTAGATTATCAATTATTTTAATATTTGGGTTTATTTCTAACTATTTTTATATTAAAAATGGAATTGATCTCTAGTTGGTTTTTCAAACTAATGATAGATTTAATAGAACTAATATATAGTCTAATGATAGATTATTTGCAATCTACAGATGGAGTAATTAAATTAATCTTAGATTTAGACTAATCTAATGTTAGATTCATTATTAATAAAATTATTTATTAGTTGAATTGTATACAAGGAATTTTAAATCATTTCAAAATTCCCTAAACCCTCTAACTCACGTAACCTCACCCCTCATTAGCCTACCTATTTTTTCATGCCCTCTCAATGATTTCCTAATCATCATACTTGTTTTTTTTTATCATTTTTAGTGAATTTTGGAGTGATAAAAATAGCTCTTGAATTCACTAAAATTGAGTTTCAACTTCCCCTATCGGTGATCGTTTGTATTTGATCCAAATTTGGACAATTGTCAAATATTTCATGAATTAGGCCCTTTGGATTTGGGGTCCTTAATTTTCCTAAATTGGGAGTTTTCCCAATTTACCCTAAATACCCTAATTTGACACCTTGAATCCTGCACTTTCTGGTTTATCCCATATTTAAAAATGACAATATGCCTCCCAAAAAGGCTAATGGTGATTTTGAGAAAATATGTTTGAATTGAGAGAGCTTGTAGACTAATAAGTTTTGTTGTAGATTGAACATCCATAAAAAAAATTTGTAGGTTGAAGAATGCTCTAGAGACCATATTGTAGTTGAGGGATTGTTTTACATCATTACCAATACAAGATTGAACAAATTTGCCTTGCTATCATCATCCTTGCAACACTAGATGATAAAATCCAGTATACCATCACTATAAGTAGATCATTTCATTCATTTCAGCATCTCACATGTCATTTCTATATTAGCAAGTTCATATTTTTATACATCTTGCAAATTTAGGAACAATTCATTGAATTTACTTACAAGGCTTGAAATCGCTTGCTAGTCCTAAATTTGCATAGGCATAGGCTAGGGGTAAATTGTTGCCTCTAGATCTATAATTGTATCTTGTACATTTCATATTGATCATTTGCATTGGCATTGCACTTTACATATTATGTTGTTTCATAATTTCCTTTCAATATTTTATATGTTTGCAATAGATCTACAAATTCCTGCTTTTTAAATATGGTTTGCTAAAAGGACCAAGGCTATTTTACCATTGTGTTGTTGAGATCGATTTAATAGTGGCCTAATTATATCCTCAATCACTGATCACAATATCTAGTTTTTTATGTGATTGATTGTAGGTTTTCCATAAATTTAGGCTTAGAGCCTTGAATTCATTTATAGGTCCTGAATTTGATTACAACTCTCAAATTTACAAGATAGGCCCCAAAATTGCATGGATCAGCCATCCAGATCATATAAGTGCTTAATAAAATCTATATTGAATCCATCTTTATATTTTTTGTATGTTGCATATCTTTTTATCCATAGACTATTTGAAAACCTAAGAAAATACAAAAAAAATGAAATAGCAATGCATTTAGGGTAGAAAAATCTTGCATGTTGTGTGCTACTTTCAAAGAAACTAAATTGCATTTATGATTATAACTAGTTGCATTCTATCCCAAAAATAGGTGTTTGTAAATGAAAAGAATACATCAAAATACATACCTTGGCTAGACATAGAAATTATTTCTAAGAATTTCTTGGTGAACCCCCAAATCAATCAACCATCACCAAAGGAGGTACGACATTAGGTACCCTTTACATCAAGGTGTAGGCTTTTGATTTCCCATCCCCCTTCTAGGAATAAATCCATTAGCCTGAGGGAAAGGGGTGCAAAATTTTTAGCCCACATTCTTTGGTGAACCCGACGTGAAAGATCATTAAGGGTTTAAATTGTCACATTATCTTATTTTCATCTTCCCCCTTTCAAGATTTTCCAGTGATAGTCTATACTAACATCGTTCTAGTTTCATCCCACCATTGGCATAAAGTGGTGTCAAGCTTCAGTGTGGGTTTGAGGTTGAACCCTCCAATTTGCAAAGATGGGTATTAAGTGTGTTGAGCAAGGTGCAGGAACAGTATTGTCATTGTTGTCAACACAGTCAGACAGATCGGTTGATGCAGTGGACAGGAGTTAAGAGGTTCTTCAGAGTATGTACAGTGATTCTCCAAAAGATCGAAGTGGCCCATATGCTAAAAATCAAAAGAAAATCACAAGGAAGAAAACTGTCGCGATATCGCGACATGTTGAGCAAGAAAGAAAAACTGTCGCGATATCGCGACATGTTGAGAAGAAAGAAAAACTGTCGCGATATCATGACATGTTGAGAAGAAAGAAAAACTGTCGCGATATCGTGACATGTTGAGAAGAAAGAAAACTATCATGATATCGTGACATGTTCGGAGAGAAAGAGAAAACTGTCACGATTTCGTGACATGTTCGGAGAGAAAGGCAAGCAAGCAAAACTGTCACGATTTCACGACATGTTCGGAGAGAAAGCGCAAGCAAGCAAAACTATCACGATTTCGTGACATGTTCGGAGAGAAAGCGCAAGCAAGCAAAACTGTCACGATTTCGTGACATGTTCGGAGAGAAAGCGCAAGCAAGCAAAACTGTCACGATTTCGTGACATGTTCGGAGAGAAAGCGCAAGCAAGAAAAATGGCGATTTCATGACATGTTGGAAGAGAGAAAGGCAAGTAGAAAAAGTGTCACGATTTCATGACATATTGCAGGAGAGAGAGTAAAAAGTGCTTGACATATGAAGAGAAGAAAGAAAAGTGTCATCGATTCGATGACATATTGCAGGAGAGATGTACAAGAAAAGTGTCACGATTTCATGACATATTGCAGGAGAGAGAGTGAAGAGAAAAGTGTCATCGATTTCATGACATATTGGAGAGATGAGAAAAAAGTGTCACATTTCTGACATATTAGAGAGAGAGTCCAAAGAAAAAGTGTGCATGATAAAGACATTAAGAAGGAGAGAGAGAGTCCTAGGAGAAAAAGTGTCACGATATCGTGACATGTCGAGGACCCGAAGGAGAGAGAGAGTCCAGGAGAAAAAGTGTCGACGATATCGTGACATGTCAGGTTTTTGCGACCCGAAGGCAAGAGAGAGAGTCCAGGAGAAAAAGTGTCACGATATCACGACATGTCGGGTTTTCATGAACCGAAGGCAAGAGAAAGAGCAAAGGAGAGAAAGTGTCATGATTTTATGACATGTCGCATTTTCATGACTAAAGGAGGAGAGAGAAAGTAAGAAGGTAGAAGTGTCATGATATCATGACAAAAGTAAAGAGGAAGAGCAAGGAGGTGAAAGTGTCACGATATAATGTTGTTCAAGAAAAGTAAAGAGAAAGTTGTCGATATTCGCGACATGTTGTGTTTTCACTGGTACAAGCCAAGAAGAGTAGCAAGGAGGCGAAAGTGTCATGATATCATGACATGTTGTGTTTTTGCAGGTACAAGCAAACAAAAGAAGCAAGGAGGCGAAAGTGTCATGATATCGTGACATGTGTTTTCACGGGTGAAAGCCAAGAAGAGGACAAAGAGGTAGAAGTGTCACGATTTCATGATAGGTCACTTTGGCATGAGCTAAGAAGAGAACCCAACCGAAATAAGATATGTAATAGTTAACTGAAGTTATACGATAGTTATAGGTGTAGTTGCAGAAGAAAATCATGTAGCTAAAATAAGAAGAGTTAACTAAAGTCAGTACATCGATTCAGTGATTAAAAAAAAATCATGTAGCTAAAATAAGAACAGTGAACTGAAGTCAGAACGATAGTTACAGGGCCAGTTACGGAGTGAAAGCATCGAGCGAGGGTTAAACTGAAAGTCATCAGTCAAAGACCAAACAAAGAGCCGTAACTATTAATAGGATGCATGAGAGAATACTATGAGATAAAGGAGTTACATATAGAAGTTTCTATTAATAAGTTGCATGCAAAAATATGGAAGCTAAAAATAGAGTCAGAACTTTGTTATAAAAGGAGGTCTGCATGAAGAATTACTTGCTGCTCTGAACTAGAGAGGAAGTGCTGCTGAATAGAGTGAAAGTGCTACAAAAAGGAGGGTTGGAAGAGAGTCGTAAGAGAGCATTAAGCAGAGTCGTGAGGGCCGTAAAAGTGTAGTAAGCAGAGTCGTAAGAGTGTGTGGTGTTTTGGTGAATAGCGAGAGATTTTGGGTTAGCAATAGACCAATCAGGGTCTTATACAAGTGAAGGCATTTTTATGTCAAACATATAGTTTCAAAATTGCAGTCCAAGTTGGTGCTTGGAATTAGGGGTTGGTGCTCCTTTCTGTTGGTGTAGATAAATTAGGGGTTGGTGCTCCTTTCTATTGGTGCAGATAAATTAGGGGTTGGTGCTCCTTTCTATTGGTGCAGATAAATTAGGGGTTGGTGCTCCTTTCTATTGGTGCAGATAAATCAGGGGTTGGTGCTCCTTCCAGTGGGTGCTGGTAAATTGATTGTAAAATTTATATTTTGCAAAGGCTGGATTTGGATGGGAGTCCAAACAGTCAATTTTTGAGGAGTAGCCAAAACTGGTGAACCTCGGTACATCTTGTGTTGTGTGATGCTCTCTTGTTATATTTGCTTTATGTGGTTTTAAGATTTCATTGTTTTGGCTTTAAGAGTTGAAGTTTTTAAGTTTTAAAGAGCCACACTGATTCACCCCCCTCTCAGTGTCATTGTGAGACTAACAATTGGTATCAGAGCCAGTTTCCCTTTTTAGGCTAAATCAGCTAGGGTTGATCTTGGATTAGTATGCAATGGGTAAGAAGAATAGATCCTCCTCCAATAAGGCATCTCAATCAGTTTCAGTTCCTATGGAAGAGAAAATTGAACTAGAAAAGGTTGAAGAAGTGAATTCTAAAGTATGTGATGAAAACCTTGAGGCTGAAGTAGATCTAGAAGGTGAGTTGATCTCTACACTTGAAGAGTGGAAAATAGAGAAGAAAAAGAATAAGAAAATTTCAAGAAAGCTTGAGGATGCCAATGAAATCATAACCAGCTTGAAAGTACAGATAGATAAATTTAAGAAAATATCTAAAGATATCGAAGTACAATTAACCATGAAAATAGATGAGTGCAACAAGCTAGAAGAAGAGATTGTTGGTTTAAGGATGCAGCTAGAAGAGATGAATCAAAAAATGAGTTGTTATCACAAACTTGAAGAAAGTTCTGTAAAGTTGGATAAGATTATAAATAATCAACGGACTACAGGCATCAAATTTGGTTTAGGCTTCATCGAAGGAGAATCATCAAATGGATCAAAGGCCATAACTGTAGAACCCATAAAGAATGCAGATAAGATCAGGGTTGATCAAGGAAAAATGAATCATGCTAAAGAAAGCAATAATGCCAGGCACGAGAGGAGTATTGACAATGATGGATTCACCAATGTCACTCATCAAAGGAGAAGAAGATTTATGGCTCCCACTACAAAATGGCAAAGACCATCACCCAGGTTCACTCATTCCTTTTTTGGTTATTGTTTTAAATGCAATGGTTATGGACATAAGATTTCAGATTGCAAGTATAATGTAGGACAAAGGAACTTTACCAGTAGAAATGTTTTTTTACCGTTGATGGATTATGCAGTAGAATGTTATAACTGTCATAATTTTGGGCACATTGCAAGAAATTGTCGAAGTACATTTGCAGCAAATAAACATCAGGGAAGAAAATTTCAACCAAATGGTTTGAGACAAAATAGAAAATTTCTCAAAAAACATGCACAAAGCTACTGACAAAGAAAAGTCAAAACAAGTGACCAAAATTGTAATCAAACCAGAGTGGAAAGAAAAGGAGTGACCCAAGGAAGAAAAGGAATCCTTGATCGTACAGACAACATTTAAAGCACAGAACAAATCTGCACCATGGATACTTGATAGTGGATGCTCCAGTCATATGACAGGTGACAAACAAAAATTTGAGAAGTTACAGAAATATGAAGGTGGTTCTGTAAAATTTGGAAATAATGATGGAGCTAAGATAGTTGGCAAAGGATCAGTTAAGATCAATGATGGAAAAATCAAGTCAAAAGAAGTCTTGTTTGTGATTGGTCTGAAGCATAACTTGTTAAGCGTAAGTCAGATTTGTGACAAAGGTCATGAAGTAGTTTTCAAGAAGCAGGGTTGTGAAGTCAGAACAACAAACTGTGGAAAGTTGATAGCAACTGGATCAAGGACATCTGGAAACCTGTATACTCTCTCAGAGACTTCAGAAGGAGCGTGCTTGATTGGACAGGAAGAAGAAAATTGGTTGTGGCACAAGAGGCTCGGTCATATCAGTTTTGACAATCTAGTAAAAATCAGCTCAAAAAGGGCAGTGAGAGATATTCCCACCATTGGCAAACCATTAAATAGCATTTGTGCTTCATGCCAAAAGGGGAAGCAAACTAGAGCCACATTTAAAACAAAAGAGTACTTCACAAGCAAACCTTTAGAACTAATACATACTGACTTATGTGGACCCATGAGAATGCAAAGCATAAATGGTGACAAATACTTTATGTTGTGCATAGATGACTATTCCAGGATGACATGGGTACTATTTTTGAAGCTCAAATCAGATGCCTTTGAGATGTTCAAGATTTTCAAAAAACAAGTTGAGAATCAAACAGGGAAAAGGATTAAATGTTTAAGATCAGATAGAGGAGGAGAGTTCATTTCAGAGGAGTTTGCAGAGTACTGTGAAAAATATGGGATTAGGAGACAGTTTTCAGCAGCAAGGACACCTCAGCAGAATGGTGTGGTAGAAAGAAAGAATAGGACAATGCAGGAAATGGCACGGACTATGTTGACTGAGAGCAAAATAGCAGACAAATTTTGGAAAGAGGTAGTCCATACTATGGTATACATCCAAAATAGGTGCATGTTGAGGACGCATGAAAGCAAAACTCCGTATGAGCTGTGGTTCGGTAAAAAGGCAACAACAAGATACTTTAAAGTTTTTGGCAGCAAGTGTTACATCAAAAGAACTCAAGATAATCTTGGTAAGTTTGAAGATAGAGCTGATGAAGGTATTTTTCTTGGCTATTCGACAAAAAGCAAAGCCTACACATGCTACAACAAGAGGCTAAAGAAAATTGTGGAGAGTGTCGATGTTAAAGTTGATGAAGGTAGGGAATGAGAAATAAGCTATAAAGAAAACTACCCAATTTATGAAGAGGTTATTGAAGGAGATGAGGAAAAGGAAATGAAAAAGAAACAGAAAATTGACTCAGATGATTTAAGTAGTGATTCAGAAGAGGAAGAAAACAAGAAATTCAGAACAGGCAGCTGGCAAAAAAATCATCCTAGAGGGCAAATAATTGGAGACCCCACAGTTGGTGTTCAGACAAGAAGAAGAGTAGTAAGTAACTACTCTCTATTATCCAGCATTGAGCCCAAAAATGTTGTTGAAGCAAGCAAAGATGAAAGTTGGATGACGGCAATAAATGAAGAATTAGATCAGATCGAGAAAAACAAAACCTGGGAGTTAGTACCAAGACCTGCAAATAAAAATATAATCGGTACTAAATGGATTTTTCGAAACAAATTGAATGAAGATGGACAGGTAGTCAGGAATAAAGCAAGATTGGTCTATAAAGGCTATGCACAAGTTGAAGGTATAGACTTTGAGGAAACCTTTGCACCAGTGGCTAGACTAGAGGCAATTAGAATGTTTCTGGCTTTAGCAGTTCACAGGAATTTCAAAGTTTATCAAATGGATGTGAAATCAGCATTTCTTAATGGAAAACTTGAAGAAGAGGTCTATATTGAGCAGCCAGATGGTTTCCAACTCGGTGATAATCCCAACTTCATCTGCAAGTTGAAGAAAGCATTGTATGGCTTAAAACAGGCACCCAGAGCATGGTATGAAAGGCTAGACAACTATCTTACTCAACAAGGGTTCAAAAAGGGTATGGTGGATAGCAATTTGTATGTCAAAATAGAGAATGGCCATCTCATTGTCCTTGTTGTATACGTAGATGATATCATTTTTGGAAGCAGCAATGATGAGTCGTGTAAAGATTTAGCAAATAAGATGCAGAAAGAATTTGAAATGTCAATGATTGGTGAACTTTCGTATTTCCTCGAACTGCAAGTTAATCAAAATGAGAAGGGCATATTTATTTCTCAAGTTAAATATGTGAAAGAGATGCTAAAAAAGTTCACAATGGAGGATTGTAAGCTTGTTAGCACTCCCATGATGACAGGTTGCAAGTTGAGCAAGGATGAAAAATCTCCAGATGTTGATCAAACCATGTACAGATCTATGATTGGGAGCCTACTATATTTGACAGCTACCAGACCAGATATCTTGCAGGCAGTTTGCATGGTAGCACGATTTTAGGCTAGTCCCAAGGAGACTCATGTGACAGCAGTGAAGAGGATTCTTCGGTATCTGAAGGGTACTATGGAGTATGGGTTATGGTATCCGAAAGGTAAGGACTTCACCCTTATTGCGTATTCAGATGCAGATTGGGCAGGATGTGTCGATGACAGAAAGAGTACCAGTGGAGGTGCATTCTATCTTGGAGACAGGTTGGTCGCATGGCACAGTAAGAAACAAGAGTCAGTCTCCCTATCCACAGTAGAGGCAGAATATATTGTAGCAACTACGTGTTGTATGTAGGTCTTATGGATGAAACAAACCCTGAAAGATCTTGGCATTAACTTCAGTGAGCCAATTTTAGTTAAGTGTGATAACACCAGTGCCATTAACATCTCAAAGAATCCGGTTATGCATTCTCGCACAAAACATATTGCTATCCGATATCACTTTCTAAAGGAGAAAGTTGCGAAAGGTGAGGTTAAGTTGGATTTTGTCCCAACTACAGAGCAAGTAGCGGATATCTTCACAAAACCGCTACCCAAGGAAATTTTTGAGTACCTTCGCAATAAACTGGGAGTGGTCACGTTTCCCAAGAACTGACTAGCTATCGAGATCACATTCTCAGGGGGAGCATTTATATATTTGATTATCTTTTTGCTCATGTTTGTAATTTTTGCTAACTGTATTAATTTGTGCCTGAGAATGTTGTGCATGGACTCAGGGGGAGTCTGTAGCAGCCCTTTGGTATTATTGTCAAAGGGGGAGAAGAATTACAGGAAATTGCATGTGTGTTGCCAACAATTCCAAAGGGGGAGATTGTTGAGCAAGGTGCAGGAACAATATTGTCATTGTTGTCAACACAGTCAGACAGATCGGTTGATGCAATGGACAGGAGTTAAGAGGTTCTTCAGAGTATGTACAGTGATTCTCCAAAAGATCGAAGTGGCCCATATGCTAAAAATCAAAAGAAAATCACAAGGAAGAAAACTGTCGCGATATCGCGACATGTTGAGCAAGAAAGAAAAACTGTCGCGATATCACGACATGTTGAGAAGAAAGAAAACTATCATGATATCACGACATGTTGAGAAGAAAGAAAAACTATCATGATATCACGACATGTTGAGAAGAAAGAAAAACGTCACGATTCGACATGTTGAGAAGAAAGAAAAACTGTCACGATTTCGTGACATGTTCGGAGAGAAAGCGCAAGCAAGAAAACTATCATGATTTCATGACATGTTCGGAGAGAAAGTGCAAGCAAGCAAAACTATCATGATTTCATGACATGTTCGGAGAGAAAGCGCAAGCAAGCAAAACTATCACGATTTCATGACATGTTCGGAGAGAAAGTGCAAGCAAGCAAAACTATCGCGATTTCAGACATGTTGGAAGAGAGAAAGGCAAGTAGAAAAAGTGTCATGATTTCTGACATTTATTGTAGAGAGAGTCAAAAGAAAAGTGTCACGATTTCACGACATATTGGCAAGAGAGGGAGGAAGAAAAGTGTCACGATTTCATGACATATTGAGAGAGAGAGTAAAAGAAAAGTGTCACGATTTCATGACATATTGCGGAGAGAGAGAGAAGAGAAAAGTGTCATGATTTCATGACATATTGCAGGAGAGAGAGTAGAGAAAAGTGTCACGATTTTCGTGACATATTGCAAGAGAGATTGTCAAAGAAAAAGTGTGTCAAGATCAATTAGAGAGAGAGTCAAAGAAAAAGTGTCACGATATCGTGACATGTCGGTTTTACCCGAAGGCAAGAGAGAGAGTCCTAGGAGAAAAAGCGACACGAAGGAGAGAGAGAGTCCAGGAGAAAAAGTGTGTACGATATCTCGACATGTCGGGTTTTCATGAACCGAAGGCAAGAGAAAGAGCAAAGGAGAGAAAGTGTCACGATTTCGTGACATGTCGCATTTTCGCGACTAAAGGAGGAGAGAGAAAGTAAGAAGGCAGTGTCATGATATCATGACAAAAGTAAAGAGGAAGAGCAAGGAGGTGAAAGTGTCACGATATCGTGACATGTTTTTTTTTCTGGTACAAGCCAAGAAGAGTAGCAAGGAGGTGAAAGTGTCGTGATATCATGACATGTGTGTTTTTGGTACAAGCCAAGAAGAGTAGCAAGGAGGTGAAAGTGTCGCGATATCACGACATGTGTTTTTGCGGGTACAAGCAAACAAAAGAAGCAAGGAGGCGAAAGTGTCACGATATCGTGACATGTTGTGTTTTCATAGGCGAAAGCCGAGAAGAGGACAAAGAGGCAGAAGTGTCATGATTTCATGATAGGTCGCTTTGGCACGAGCTAAGAAGAGAACCCAATTGAAATAAGATATGTAACAGTTAACTGAAGTTATACGATAGTTATAGGTGCAGTTGTAGAAGAAAATCATGCAACTAAAATAAGAAGAGTTAACTAAAGTTAGTACGTCAGTTATAGGTGTAGTTATAGAGAAAAATCATGCAGCTAAAATAAGAACAGTGAACTGAAGTCAGAACGATAGTTACAGGGCCAGTTACGGAGTGAAAGCATCGAGCGATGGTTAAACTGAAAGTCATCAGTCGAAGACCAAACAAAGAGCCATAACTATTAATAGGATGCATGAGAGAATACTATGAGATAAAGGAGTTACATATAGAAGTTTCTATTAATAAGTTGCATGCAAAAATATGGAAGCTAAAAATAGAGTCAGAACTTTGTTATAAAAGGAGGTCTGCATGAAGAATTAAGTGTTGCTCTGAACTAGAGAGGAAGTGCTGCTGAATAGAGTGAAAGTGCTGCAAAAAGGAGGGCTGGAAGAGAGTCGTAAGAGAGCGTTAAGCAGAGCCGTGAGGGCCATAAAAGTGCAGTAAGCAGAGCCATAAGAGTGTGTGGTGTTTTGGTGAATAGCGAGAGAGTTTGGGTTAGCAATAGACCAGTCAGGGTCTTATACAAGCGAAGGCATTTTTATGTCAAACATATAGTTTCAAAATTGCAGTCCAAGTTGGTGCTTGGAATTAGGGGTTGGTGCTCCTTTCTGTTGGTGTAGATAAATTAGGGGTTGGTGCTCCTTTCTGTTGGTGCAGATAAATTAGGGGTTGGTGCTCCTTTCTATTAGTGCAGATAAATTAGGGGTTGGTGCTCCTTTCTATTGGTGCAGATAAATTAGGGGTTGGTGCTCCTTTCTATTGGTGTAGATAAATTAGGGGTTGGTGCTCCTTTCTATTGGTGCAGATAAATCAGGGGTTGGTGCTCCTTCCAGTGGGTGCTGGTAAATTGATTGTAAAATTTATATTTTGCAAAGGCTGGATTTGGATGGGAGTCCAAACAGTCAATTTTTGAGGAGTAGCCAAAACTGGTGAACCTCGGTACATCTTGTGTTGTGTGATGCTCTCTTGTTATATTTGCTTTATGTGGTTTTAAGCTTTCATTGTTTTGGCTTTAAGAGTTGAAGTTTTTAAGTTTTAAAGAGCCACACTGATTCACCCCCCTCTCAGTGTCATTGTGAGACTAACAAAGTGGTGTACACCTCCTACTCTTGCGACAACTATATACGACTAATATTAGACCACATTGGACTAGCTTGAAAAGAGGATTTTGATTGGAAGGGACATCTTTCTTTTCACCATTTTTTAATTTTTTTTCACTTAATAAAAGATCACATAATCAATTTTTGGAAATAACTTAGGCACATAAACAAGATAAATTCCAAAATACTTTTCCCTTACTAAAATAATATTTTAAAATAAAGTCTTTACCTTGCTTGTGTGTGATTGTGATCATTAGAGTAAGAAAAATATTTTTGTGTGAAGCATTTCTTTCAAAAAAAAATAAAAATAAAAAATAAATAAATAAACAAAAGCAAAGGCAAACAACGCAAAACAAAAAAAAATAGAGAAAAGTGCATGTTGCTAATGGTAGAAAATTGTCTTAGTCTATCTGCATTAATAGACCTCAAAAAATTATTGCTATATTAGGAAATCACCTTATTTTTTGAACAAAGACAAAATATCCTAGGAAGAGTTGGACCAATTTTTGGGACACCTTGATATTATTAGGGAGATATCAGGAGAGTTGAGCAAAATTAAGAGGATCAACATAGCTAAGGCCTTAGGTGCAAATTACCACTCACCCTACTTTGACCTCTTGAAAAGTTGTGAATGTTGGTTGGGGGATAGAAGGGCAAGTGTTAACTCAAAAAATTATCCTTGGGAGAATTACTTTAAGGAATTCCATTTTTTCATAACTTCTTGGAAAAAATAGAAAATAAAGAGGTGTGTTTGGAGTATAACAGAAGATATCACAAAACACCTAGGATTATACTTTTTAGAGCCTTGTATCATGATTTATAATTTGAAAATCATAGCACTATTCAAGGACAATTTTTTGTTATCCAATTGATTACTCTTTTGAAATAAGACTTTACATTTGAAGAAGAACACTACATGACACTAAAATAGTTAGAACTAATTAATGATATTTACAAACTGTTCAAAGAGGATTAAATGATGCACCCAAGTTTATTGCATAGAATTAGGATTTTTGAAATTTTGTGAGTTGATATAAGAGATTCAAAAGGAAAGGTTATGAAAAAATTCTAAATAATAACAAGAATAAAACTATAGAGGAGGGTCTAGTGATAGTCTTTATAGTACTAAAAAAATTGAGGAATCATCAAGAGATGCCCATGACTTTAAGAAATGGTAAGGATATTGTAGGTCCCCTAAGGGATGAGCTTGACACTAAAAATCCTAATGATGAAAACACTGAAGTAGAAGAAGAGAACCAAGAGAACAAGGAATAAAAAATTGAACAAATTGTACACATTGGATGAGTTCACTTTGAACCTCAAATAGAACCTAAGTGAGGTATTCACTTTCAAATCATGGAGCATTTTTTAGTCTTCATGAAAGCTAATTGTACCATCCTTACTCAAGACTTTGAGAAAGCATACCACCTTGAAAGGGATCAGAATTTAGGTGAAGCATCTTTTGTGAGACTTCTTGACCCCACCCCACTTCCTCTCAACCTCTTCTTAAGATATCTTCAGGTGAGATTTTGATTGAAACCACTCAATCCACATAAGTGGTAGATGTTTACTCACAGATTCATGCCCAAAATGTATTACAACACAATCTTATCTATATTATTGCTACAACTATCAATGTCGGGAAAATCCCATAGGTTTATTTGAGTGATCAATTTCACAATCCATATGCACAAGCTTCCACATCATAATTAAATATCTCATTTAAACCAAATCATTCACAAAATCTCCAATAAACCCCTCCACAAATTCCCATTCTATGTCTATTACAATCACAACAAGTTCCACATTCATCTTATATTCCATATTCTTCTCACATACCACATGTTTCATATAACATACCACATCTACATCAACAATTTAATACTTCTTTCTCAAATCCTATGCATAATAGTATCACCGCTCCTTCCATGAATCCTTATCAAGTCACACAATCTAACTACTATCCTTCTCATGGAAATATAGTAGCACCAAGTTTTCATAATGAACAAAGACATCATATTGAAACTATAGTCAAACAATTGGCTTTATGATTGGATCACATGGATCCATATCATCCTACATATAGTTATAAAGAAATGTGTAATCAACCTTTGGATCCTGTAGTTGCAACCAAACCATACCCAAAATATTTTCCTATGCTAGTTCTCCCCATCTACAAGGGGAATGAAGATCTTATTTAGCATCTTCAAATGTTTAGAATAGTGTGCCATGACATCACCTATGATTATATGTTGTTATTGAAGATGTTCCCTAAGAGTCTTGTGGTTATAGATCTAGAATGGTATTACCAATTGCCAACACATTCCCTAAGAAATTTTGAGGAAACAACAAAATTTTTTGTGCATCAATTTAGAGCCTATATTGAAATACATGTGATAATTAAGGATTTATACAATTTAAAACAAGGAATATAAGAGAGTTTTACTAAATTCTTAGCATGGTGGAGTGAAGTTGTAGAAAATTTACATTTCTCCCTACCTCCTAGGGAAGTGCTTGAAATATTCATTGGGAATTTATAAGAGAAAATTTTTTATGAGTTGGAAACTATCACTCTAACCTCATTTGATCAAGCCATTGAATTGGAAAGAAGAGTGGAAGAGGCCCTTATTAGAAGAGGGAAATTAAAGAAAAAAAGAGGAAAAACCATCCAAAAATTAGTATAAAAAAAGTGTGTGGTAGGAGATGGGGTTACGGATAATAGGCCTCCTATGAATATAAATGTAGCCAATATTTGAAAAATATGGTGTTGAAGGCACCCAAGAAACCTCCTCCATGAAACTTCACAAAATTAAACCAACCATTGTCCATGGTTCTACCATAATTTCTAGAAAGGGGCATGATAGAATTGCCTAATATTCGGTAACCAAACACCACTACCAAGTGGTATGAGACCAAAAAAAACTGAGTTTCATAGAGTCGATGGACATGCAAAAAATACATGCAAGATGTTAAAGAATTTAGTGCAAGATTTAATTGATAGTGGTAATTTTGAGGTAGAAAGCTCTACTCCAAATTTGGACCCACCTGCCACTACACAACCTCCTACACAACAGGAATAGAATGAGTTGGCAGCTATTATTCTAACCTCCTTTGATCAATCCATTGAATTGGAAATAAGAGTGGAAGAGGCCCTTATTAGAAGAGGGAAATTAAAGAAAATAGAAGAAAAACCATCCAAAAATTAGTATAAAAACAAGCATGTGGTAGGATATGGGGTTACGGATAATAGGCCTCCTATGAATGTAAATGTAGCCAATATTTTATAAAATATGGTGTTGAAGGCACCCTAGAAACCTCCTTCATGTAACTTAACAAAATTAAACCAACCATTGTCTATGGTTCTACCACAATTTCTAGAAAGGGGCATGATATAATTGCCTAATATTTGATAACCAAACACCACTACCAAGTGGTATGAGACCAAAAAAAATTGTGACTTTCATAGAGTCGATGGACATGTACAAAATGCATGCAAGATGTTAAAGAATTTAGTGCAAGATTTAATTAATAGCGGTAATTTGGAGGCAGAAGGCTCTACTCCAAATTTGGACCCACCTACCACTACACAACCTCCTACACAATAGGCACAAAATGCAAATCAAAATTTGGAAATCTTTCAAAATCCTCTATCTAATCATGGTAAAGAGATGGTGAATCAAATAAATTACTAGAATATGACATTGCTAGCCCACTATGTGCATATGATTACTGGTGTTCCAATATCATAGTCTCAACCAAATACATCTATGTTCCCACAATATCATGTTACAAATTAGAGTGATGAAGAGAAGAAACCTCAACCTTCATCTTCAAATCACTTTGAAAGTGAGTTAGATGCTGATTTAAATATTAGTTCACTTCCCTCTAGTAGCTCAGAGGGAGAATCTAAGCATATAGTGCCTATCACAAACCTATTAGATCTTGATGGACCATATGTGTTTTTGGTACCTAATAACCCACCTATGCACCAATTTCTTCCCTTGGATCAACCCAACCATCCTAGAGTCCATCCCATCTAAAACAATGCACATTTTCTTCCCATTATCATCCAACTTCTTCCATGATCTAATGACATGGTGGGCATGATCGAAGCCACAACTAGACAACAGACTCAATCCAAAGCATCACAACAAACTCAAACACCAATAAATCAACCACAATCTTCATCATCACAACCAAGTGAACCTATTCAAGCTCATTTGATCTTGAGGGTACCTCAAAAAGGTAAGAGTGCAACTAAATTTCAACACAAACCTTTTGACATCAATGATTAGCTTGCTTACACTAGGAAAAATTTCTATTTTGGAATTACTTAGATCCTCCCCTATTCACAAGGAGGATTTGATGAATTCCTTGAGTCAAATGATGGTGCCCCAAGACATCAATCCAAGTGTTGTATTCAATGTTGTAATATCTCATGGAGTGGATTATATAGAATTTCATGATGAAGACATACTTCCTCATAGTTTATAAAGAGATAATCCTCTCTACATATTAACATTGATCGAATATATTTGTATTAAGAGAGTATTGATTTATAATGGGTCCTTGCTTAATATTTGCACATATGATATCTTCAAGAGGTTTAGGTTCAAATATGAAGACTTAAAAAAATAGGCTTAATCGTTAAAGCTTGTAATGATGAAACTCAAGATGCATGTGGTATGATGTCCATTCCTCTATAGGTCAGCCATAGAATTCTTGATACTTTAATTTATGTTGTGCAATGTCTAGCATCATACAATATCCTTTTGGTTCATCCTTGGATTAAGGCAATGAAGACAATTCCCTTTACCCTACACCAATGTGTCAAATTTGAGTTTAAAAATTAGTTGGTCACCATCCATGGTGACTCCAAACCATTTGAGTTATGTGCAATGACTAAGCCCATTGGTGTTCCTTTATATTCTTCTTTATCATTAGTATCACCTTCATTTCAACAACCATATTCATCTCATCAATCTTCTTCATCACACCCTTCTATACCTACTCCATATACACATTCTTCTAATACAAATGATCCATCCACATCATATCCTCTCATGGATAAACCATTAACCAATGTGTCTACCACACCACCACATAATCATAAGTATTTTCCACACAATATTATCTCACATTGTCTAAACTACCACCATCTCCTCAAACTATGGATTTATCCCGCAAGAGAGGAGATGTGCACCATCTTGGAAATTACACTTTCATCACTGCTAGATATAGTGAAGATGAGACCATTGTTGGTAAGAATCTAATTTTTGAAGAAATTAATTTTACCCACTACTATTTATCAAATGAGTTTCTAATTCCTAAGAAAATCATGTGTAGCATGGGCTACAAAGGTAAAGGTTTGGATCACCTAGAAAATGGCATATGTGAGTTGCTTGATTCTAATATTTGGTTGGCATAGTGTGGCTTGTTAAATTTTGATGAGTAAATACTAAAAATAATATTACCTCAAGATAAATAATACAATTGCAATATGAAATATATAATAATGTTTATCAATCAAGCATATAAAATTAGAATTGAATGTATAATAACTCAAATAATGCTAATGACAAATGCTCAAAAATACTAAGAAATATTTATTTAATGAAGACCTCAAATACATCATACTACATCACCTTCCATTGCTTCCATAAGTCATTTCCCGTCTCTAAATTTTGGTTCTATATCTCTCTATTACAACAATACATCCATATATAGAATGAAATGTGTCTTTTCATATGGAGGATTCTTAGCCTTCACTCTTCCTATTACTCTTCATGTTTCTATATATGTGTGCATGGTAGATATTTGTTCACATGCATACCTAACTAGGACACTTTTTCTTCCTATTCTAAAGGAATCATGTACATATGGACAACATTCATATTTACATAAATGAACATTCTTGTGCATTTATTCCATTGCATAAAGTAAATCCTAATCTAGACATGTACCAAATAATGTAATATTCTCCAACACCCCTTGTATTACATTATTTTATTTTTGAAGACTTTAGTCTTAAATTTGGATCTTCTTCTTCTTTCTCAAACTTGTGCTCTTTTGTATCACTTTATTTGATCTACTTTATGTTTGTATCCTAATCAAATAAATTATTAGTATTTTTAAGAAATACTACATTTTCTAAAAGAGCTTTAGCTTCATGTTCTTCATCATCTTGTATTTCATGTTTCTCTTTAGCTAGGTGTTCCTTTTGATTTCCTTATCTATATTGTAGTTAAGATTAATTGTACTGACGTTGAAATTGTAGCTAATGTAGTCTTTTATACTTTATCCATTATGCTACCTTTCTGTATACTTGATAAAATGAATAATTAGTATATTTCAGTCTTTGTGGCTTCAAGATTACAAGTTTCTTGAGATCTTTCATAGTCATCAATTCTTGTATAAGAATTTTTATTTTTCCTTTATTCCTAGAATCATATTATTCTTTGTTTTCTTATCTAGGAACTTTTGCTTCATTACTTCCATTCTTTGATTCTTGTGTATGAATATGGAAGATAAATTTGGTTCATCATTGATCCATTTTCCTTTTCTATTCCCTACAATTTGATTCTCTAAAAATCTATTAGTGTTGTCTTGAACAACAATATCTTGTGTGAATCCAAATAAATCTAGAGCATAGGTACCATTTGTAATAGTTCTTGTAGCTACTATTTCATGCTTAAATTCTACAATCTCTTTCATTTCAATTGGTTTGGTTACTGGAATGAGGTATTTAATCAAATCTTTCAAATCAAAAATATTTGTGACTTCAAGATGATCAAACCATTGTGGATTTCTTGTTATATGTTTACTTGTTCCTGTATCCATAATTGCTTTAGCTTTGAAGGTTCTAATCCTTTGAGGTTGACTTCCTTATGACTCCCTAGTTATGTTTATCAAATAAGTATTTGAAACTATCTCAAATTAATTCCTTAGTTTTGAATTATAGACTAAGGATAATATTTAAATGTTGACAACCTTTTATCTCCCTAATTTCAATATTTTTCTTTCAATTATGTTGTGTAGAAACCCTTGTATCTTCCTAATGTTTGGAAGACAATACAATATTTAATATCAATCAATGAGTATTTGTAATTTCAATCCTTTACAAATCTTCAAATATTTAACAATTTTGAATTTAGATATTTAGCTATCCAAAGCAATTTTTTCAATATGTAGAATTCCTTTTATCTCCCAAATTTTGAATAAACTATTAAATTCTAAATTTTATATACTATGTTTGATGTAGACTTCCTTATACCTCCAATTCTTAGAAATTTATAATAATATTTGTAAAGTTTTGTAACCCTAATTTGATGTAGAATCCTTATTTCTCCAAACTCATTAATTTTTTAAATATTCAATTAGTTTTGTAAACTATAATATGCAATTTTACAAAACTCAAATATAATACTTCAATTTCCAAAATATTCTTCAAACTATGATAAAAGTCTTCAAAAATGCAATATCTAAATTTTTCTAAGGTTCTATAATGCTTATCACTCCACTAATATCTTCAAATATTTAACCTTAGAATATATTCACTTTATTCCTTATTCCTCCTACCAAAATAATATTTAATATGAAAATGCTATGGTAAATATTACCTTTATTATTCAGGCACTTCTCCTTGGCTTGAATATGCTTTAATTGATTGGGTGCTATTTCTTCTAGTCAACCTTGCTTAGAATATGCTATGTATGACACTTGGAATATGCTTTAACTCTATCTTTAATTCTCCTACCTTGAATAGGCTATGTATGGCACCAGACTTAGCTATGAATGTGCTTCCACTCTTACACTGGTGGCTATATGAGCGCTTCTCCTCTATTTTGCTATTTTCCACATGTTGTAAGTGTTATAATACTCTTTGAATCCCTTTTAGGGGGTGTCAATATTCATGTAAGAGTAAATGGACACTTAGAACAATATTCCTTGTTGTTTGGATGTTACTAAAGCTTTCTTAAGCACTGGGTGATGATTTAGAGTTTTTAATGCTCTTCTTTCTAGGATAATTACGTTAAGACTATGTGCCAACTTTCAAATTTATGCTAAATGGAACTATTTCTCTTTCTTTCTTAGGACAAGTGGTCTAACTTTCTTTGCATGCGCTCCCTTCTCCAACATATGGAATTCCAATACTTTTCAATGTCTTCTTCTACACTTTTCCTCCAACTTATTATTGCTTCTTTGTAACTATAATTTGTGAGTTTTATTCTCTCTTTGGATGATGATGGATGTGCTCATAGATGGCTCTAGCTATAATACCTCTTTTGTGCTCCAATGGTGATCCTATGATACTTTCTTTGGCAATTTTATATATTGGTAATTTTTCTTTGATAATGCACCCTATATTTTTCTATCTTATTGCAATCTCCCTTACTTTGAGTATATAGAATGGTTTCTCTACATAGGATTTACATAGGATAATATTTTGCAGGTTGTATCTGATGTCTTCTAGCTCCTTAGCTAGATGATTCTTGAGCCTAATGGATCTTTTCCTTAAGCACTCTTTTTAGTGCTTCTTTCTTGCAAATGGATGGACATTTGATGAAGATCTTTCCCTCCTATATTTTTTTGCTCAATGGTGATCAATATGGTGGTGATTCCCACCACTATTTTAGTGGTTTTCTTTACCACTTTTGAATGTATGTATGGTTTTTTTAAACATCTAAAATATTACTTGAATTTGGAGCTCTTCTCTTTCCAAAATATGTTGTATTTTGAGGGATATTCTTCCTCACTAACATAGGATAAATCTGCTCTTAACTTTACTTTAAAAAATAGCATACACTACTCCACTTATCACTCCTTTTAAATACTTAACTAATATTGTTATAACTTGCAGATTTCTATAAAAATGAGAGTTATTTTATCTCACTAAAGAATGTAAAATAAATCTGATTTTTTCTATTACAAAACAACATATATCAAACTCCTTATCACTCCTATTAAACTGTAACTTTTAGTTGTTGTAATATGTAAGCTTTCTATAAAAACAATGGTGTGTAATGGTGTCTTTCCTTGGCTTAATGACACCCTAAAAAATTTCCTTTTTCTAGCTTTATATGGCTCTAAAATTTGATGCTCTAAAAACTCTTAATAAGAACCTTCAAAATATTTGCAATAATAATTTATATGGCATCAAATTAACACACCTTTTTGTAGCTCATTTCTTTATCGATTGTAGTCTTGTATTTTCTACAATACAACTTTCTTTTGTTTTTAGTAGACTCTTCAATTTGCAGCTATAGTTGCTACCCAAAACTTGATTTCTTCTCCTTTGAATTTGTACTAGCTATCTCTAAAATTTACAGCTCCAAATGCTGCCCAAAATCATAGCTTAAAAACTCTCTATTTGCTGCTTACAAAATCTGATTTGGTGATGTTCACGAACCTTCAAAATCTATTGATTTATTACTATAAAGCCTTCTCTTAGTTGGCTATCTAGATATTCTTTGAAATCTTCTCCACAAATTTTCTAAATTGTAGCTTTCTGCTTTTATTGTTTGTTGTCTTTTGACATTTCAGTTTCTCTTTTGAAAATAAGCAACTTGTGCTTCTACAAATCAGCCTACAAAATTTTTTTGGTTGTCTCCAACTTTCTTAAAAAGTGTGGCTTTTGCAATCTTCTTGCTTTCTTTTGACTCCTTGCTGAATTTTATCTTCAAATTTGACCTCAATCTCTGTCTCTCAAGAATATGAATATCTTGAGTTCTCAAAATCTTCTCAAAATTTGATAAACTTCTTGCCAAATCCTCTTTTATTTTGGTCTTGTTGTTGGATGGCGACATTTATCCTATTTTTTTCTAGTCAGGTACTCCTTCTGCATGCAATATTATACCATGAAATATGCTTCAAATATCTTCTAATAGTCACTACTTCATATTCTACAATAAGGCTTTCTCTTACCTTTTCTTTCTTCAATGAAATCTTCTTGAGACCTCTACTCTTGAGTCTTCTTATCCTACAGCCTTAAATTCTCTTAGTAATTGCTTTAATGAATCCTTACCTTGGTTTCTTCAAATTTTCAACTATGGAAAATTATTCAATGAAATATCTTTCTTGGATCTCTAAACTCTATTGCTTTCATCTGCAATAGGATGTTTTGTAGTCCCTCTATATTCTATCTTCAATATTTAATCTTCCAATATTGGAATTTATTCAATATATTTAGTCTTCAATATTCAATCTTCCAAAACTTGAAAGTTCTTCAATGTGACCTCTTCTTGGGTCTCTATCTCCAGTCTTCAATCTTCAATCTTCAATCTTCCAAAATTGGAAGTTCTTCAATGTGACCTCTTCTTGGATATTTATCTTCAACCTTTAATCTTGTAATGAAAACCTTCTTGTTGGTTCTTCTCAATCTTCAATAATATCTCCTTCTTGGACCTTATTCAATGTTTATTTTTTGCAATAAAAGAGTTAATCCATGCACTAGGAAAGTACATAGACTTTCAGGTAATCAAAGATAAAATTATTCTCTTTATTTTGTAGGAAGCTTCTCAACTTCTAAGAACTAATATTCTACAACAAACCTTAGTCAGTAATAGTCAGATGTATTCAAAGTTCCAAAAATAATAATCTTCATTAGCTATATTAAAAAATTAGTGGAATCAAATCTATACTGAATCCTAGTCTTCATGTGTTTTCCTTTCAAACTTGTGGAACATGTATACTTCTCTCTCAAAGACCTAAGAAAAATTATTGTTTCACACGTCCCTCCCAATTTTGAGAGAGAATCCCAAATGGTAATTGAGGAAACTATAAAGATAAATATTGGTACTGAAGCCAATCCTCACATGGTCAGAATAGAAGCTATATTGAGTGAATAAAAATGAGTTAAATTTATGAACTTCCTATTAAAATACGTAGATGTTTTCACATGGTCCTATGCAGGTATAGTAGGTCTAGATCCACCTGTGGTCATGCATAACTTAGTGGTTCATCCTAATGCAAAACCTGTAAAATAAAAGCTCAGGAAAATACACCCTAAAGTCACCCTTTTAGTCAAATAAGAGTTTCAAAATATCTTAGATGTTGGTTTTATTCAAGCCATCAATTCTTTTGATTTGATATCAAACATAATTATTATGGAAAATTAGGAAGCCAAAAATATTAGGGTATGAACGAATTTTAGAGATATTAATGCAACATGTCCTAAATATGACTTCCCTCTTCCTAACATGGATCAAATAGTTGATTTTATAGCTAGGAGTGGTATATTTAGATATAACCATATTTGCATTATGCTTGAAGATTAGACTAAAAAGGTTTTCATTACACCATGGCATACTTTTTGTTGGAAGGTAAAGCTCTTTGGCTTGAAAAATATGGGTGCTAATTATTAGAGAGCCATGACATATGTTTTTTATTATATGATACATGACATTATGCAAGAATATGTAGATAACATTATTGGGTGTTCTATCAAGGAAGAAAATCACATTCATGATCTAAGACAATTTTTTGATAGACTTCATGAGTATAAGGTCCATCTAAATATTGACAAATGTGTATTTGAGATAAAATCCAAAAAATTGTTAGGATTTATTGTGTCAATACAAGGAATAGAAATATACCCCACTAAGATTGTGGTCATTGTAGATATGTCACTACCAACTAACCTAATTGAGCTATGAAGTTTACAGGTCAGTATCTAATCTATTTGTTGCTTCATTTCCTAATTGGATCATAAATTTCAACTCTTTCTTAAGTTACTCAAGAAAGGAACTCCATTTTGTTGGGATGAAGAGTACCAAAAGTCCTTTGATGCATTAAAGCACTAAATTCTAACACCACCTATGCTTGTTCCACAAAATCCCAACCACCCTTTCATTCTATACATATCTACTACAATGCACACATTGGGGGCATTACTCATCCAACATGATGATGAAAAGGAGCAAGTAATCTACTGCATTAATAGAACATTAGTGAGTTATGAAACGTGATACACCCCCTTGGAGAAACTTTACCTTATAGTAGTGTTCTCTATGCAAAATATCTACCATTATAAGTTGGTCAAGGCACACTCATCATCGTTAAATTTGATCCACTACATTATTTGATGAGTCAACCTTATCAATATGAGCAACAAAATGGGTTCTTATCCTAAGCAAAATCAATCTAACATTCATCGGCCAAAGGTCCATTAAAGGATAGGTTATTGATCAACTCCTTGTTGCTCCTCTCCAATATGCCCATCCTTTAATAGTGAAATATTTTGGATGAGTATCTCAACCTAGAATTCGATCATCCTGACTCTTGGTATTTGTTTTTTGATGGAGCTTGCTACGTGAGTGGTTTTGGTGTAGGTATCATATTGGTGTCACCTCAAAATAAATTTATCTCTTTATTATTCAAATTAAAATAAGCTTACACCAATAATATAGCAAAGTATGAAGCTTTAATCCTTGGGTTGTGTGCAACATTGGCATTAAGAATTAAGATTTTTTCTATATTTGGGGGCTCTCAACTAGTGGTAAACCAAATTAATAGTGTACCAAAATTGCAATAAAAATATTTACCCCTATAAGAGTTTATTCTAAAATTAATCTTTTTGTTCAAAAATGTGATCATTAAGTCCATTCTGCATTCTAGCAACCGTTCTATGGATGCTATGGTATCTACCACTTCATTAATTCCCTTGGAATTGGAGTATAATAATGCCATGATCATCATTTGACAACTTTGAGAGCTTGTTTTTCTAGAGTCTAGTCTCATACCCCTAGATGTATTTATAATTGGAGATACACAATTGGAGTTGTGGTACACATATATTAAAAATAAAATTCAAAATGGCTCAATCCCTAAGGGTTTGGACTAAAATGAGCATCAGCTCTTATGAAAATAAAAATTCCAACTTGTTATCCTTGAAAATATTATGAAGGTTCATACGAAGGTCACTTTAGTGGTAGCACTATTTCTAAAAATATCCTTCGAATGGGCTATTACTAGTCCTCCATGGAAAAGGATGCTAACAATTTTATGTGTAAATGTGACAAGTGCCAACACCACACAAACCTCATTCATGCTTCTTCTCAAGATATTCATGATATATCCTCTCCTTGGCCCTTTTCCATGTGGTGCCTAGACATCATAGGGAAGGTCAATCCCATATATTTTGATGAGCACAAGTTCATAATCATAAAAATTGAGTACTTCACAAAATGGGTTGAAGCAATGCCATTAGCTTCTTGTACAGGGGTTCAAAACTCTAAATTTATTTTTAATCAAATCATATGTAGATTTGGAGTCCCTTCAACCCTTGTTTTGTATAATGGAACTTGTTTCAAGAACAAATACATTCATAAATTGTGTACAAAATATAAGATCCAACATAAATGTCCAATTGCATGGAACATCATCGAGAAATTCTTTGTTGTTCTTAGCAGAAATGTCTGTAATGGCCAAGCGGAAGAATATGAAAAAATGTTAATCAAAATAATAAAAAATTGGTTAATAAATCAAGTTGATATCGGCATATTCAACTATATCCTACCTTATGGGCAAACAGGACCATTTTAAGAACCACTACAAGTGCTTCTCCTTTGTTTTGGTCTACAATGCAGAAGTAGTATTCCCCTTTGATCTTGAAGTACCTTCTTTAAGGATTCTGCTTCAAGATGTGGAAGTAGGAGATGAGTATCATGCTAGATTAATTCAATTATAACTTCTTTATGAAAAGTGTATTAATGCTTTAGAGCACCTTTGCACTTACAAAGAAAATCTTAAAAGGTCATATTTGAATAAAGTTCACAATCGGTCCTTCGAGGTGGGTGATTTAGTTCTAAAAGAAAATAAAAAGAACACTAATGCTCGAAGAGAACTTAAAGGTAAATTTAAGCCCAATTGGCTAGGACCTTTCATTGTAATCATCAATTTGGGGTTATGTGCATATCATTTGGCTACACTAGAAGGCAAAGAACTTAAATATCCAATGAATATTATGCACCTAAATAAATATTATGTATGATTCATCTTACATAACTATACATAAAGCATATTATATATATATCTACATAAATCAACATTTTCACTTAAATCATACTGTACATAGATCATTTCCTAGTTTTAGGTTATATTGCAACACCTGATGAGCATCAGAAATGCTCATATTTTGTATACATTTTCTTGATTATTATGCGGTTGTATAATAAGGATTGCATATGTTTATGAATGATTATATAATTATTTGATGAAATTATGCGTGTTATCTAATTCATGTGTTTTCAGTGTGTTTTTGTGGAATTGCAGTTGATTTAGTTAGATTTGGATCAGTCGAGGTCTTTTTATGGACCTGGCACTTTGTTTCTTTCGGAATCAACGCAGAGAAGGTAGGCGCCTTCCTCTTCCAGGAAGGCACCAAGCGTAAGTAGGCGCCTTCCTCTTCCAGGAAGGCGCCAAGGAAAGACAAGCGCCTTCCTCTCCCAGGAAGGCGCCAATAGAAGGCCAACGCCTTCCTCTTCCAGGAAGGCGCCAAAGGAAAAGAAGCACCTTCCTCTCATAAGGAAGGTGCCACTAGAAGGCAAGCACCTTCCTCTCATAAGGAAGGCACCACTAGAAGGCAAGCACCTTCCTCTCATAAGGAAGGCACCGACAGAAGGCACCACTAGAAGGCAAGCACCTTCCTCTCACAGGAAGGCACCAATAGAAGATAAGTGCCTTCCTCTTCCAGGAAGGTGCCAATGATAGTAAGGCACCTTCCACATAGAGAAGGCACCCGACATACTTAGGCACCTTCCTCATAGGGAAGGCACCCCTATTCTTCGCCCATTGACCAGACAAGCATGACGTGGACAACAATGACTAGTGCAGTTCCAACTCTACGTCATGTAGAGCTAAATTGGGGATCACACCGACGTATGAGAATGTCCTACCAATGCCAGGTGAAGCACAAACCAATCAATGAACATGCCACCATTAGAACCGAATGCCAATTTTAGCAGACGTCGATCACATTTACCAGACTATCTTAGTTTAGTCTGGAATGAATCGACTATTATAACTTCTTTGTAATAGAAGTTCTATGGGTGTGCTATATAAACACATGCAGACCTCTCTGAGGATATATAGGATATAGAATATTTTGATAGTAATTATAGAGAGATATACAGAAGAAGCATTGTAATACTTTGATAATTATAATACAGTTCTAAGAGTTTCTAAGTGCGTGTTCAGCTGGGAGGAAGTTGCTGGAGCCTGGGCCCACTCCAAGCCAGTATTTCTTCCCCTATTTTTCCTATGTTTTCTAGATTAGTTTACCACTTTTATAAGATTGTTTATCGCATTGTTATTTCTAGTATTTGTAGTAGGTTCATTTCCAAGAATGTGTGAATATTTCCTTTCTATAGATTTAATTATTTTTACGTAAATTATTGAGGAGTGTATGAATGATTGACAACCATTTGAAACACCCCCCAATAGTAGAACTAGCGGACTCATCTCAAGTGGTATTGTAAGCAATCTTGTTCAAGACCCTTCGCAAGTTTACGAAGCTCCCTGGGTTGATAAATTAAATGCATGGGCATGTGACAAAAGTAGGAAAGAAGTTAACCTTGTTTGGCCCACAACATTTTGGCATCATTGTCAGGGAAGCGTCTCAACTAGATTATTTACAATACCTAGAAACCTTCCATCTGACCTTGTATGAGTTCTTCGAGAAGAAGAGGACCTGACGGTCGGTTTATAAAAACCAATCCATCAGAACCTGAGTCAGCCGAACATTCTAAATTTGAATTAGACTCACCCGACCCACCTCCAACAATCCATTGGAGTGAGGAGCCACACTTTGTGCAAAGTGCCTCCTCATCCCATCAACGTGGGGAAGAACGAATCATCATAAATCCCTATTTAATAGGACACCCTTAGAGGAAGCCCTATTGTGGAAAGTTGTAGAAGATCGGACGATAACACCGGACAACCTTAGAGCCTTGACTCAGAAAGTCTTAAATGATCGTAAGGCCATAAATACTGCATTAGAGACCACATTTCCTAAAAAAATGGCTGACAATGAAGAAGTCTCATCTAGATTTAGTTTCTCGATTGAAGGAGTAGGAGATACCAAAATGAAAAACATATCCCCTGCTCACCTTTCGACCTTCAGAGGATACCCAACTGAGGACCCTGACCTATTTTTATTTAAGTTTGATGTCTTATGTAGGTCTGTGGACTACAAATCTGATACGCAGAAGCTGAAACTCTTTCCTTCCATGTTGGATGATGCAGCTCTATGGTGGTTCATCGGTCTGGGAGACAAACACATTGCCACTTGGGATCAAATGAAGAAGCTCTTTTTAGAGCAATACCAAGATTTTGGGAGAGCAAGAGACTCCAGAGAAGAGGTCCTGAGCATGACGCAGAAAGAAGATGAGTCTCTCGAGGAATACTGGGAGAGATTCAACTTCAATCTTCAATGATCTCCTCACACGAAACTATCTGATAAGTCCCTCAAAAGCATATTTTTGAGAGGACTTACCAATGAATCACTGGAGGCTCTTAACATGATCTCTGGAGGTGATGTCTACCAACACGCTATGGAAGACATCCGACAACTATGTCGAAACTACTCAAGAAGGAGAGGCAAGACCACTTCTAGAACCATGAAAGTGACTGCTTCAGTCATGAAGACAGAAATAGGTAACATGTTGGAAGATTTAAAGAGTGAAATGCTCTCATCTCTAGCATTGCAGATGGATACGCTATTGTTAGAGAAAAAGAAGCAAGAAAATGAAGCAACATTGGCTTATTTCTATCCAAAATGTAGAGGGAAGCATGCAAAGAATGCATGCCCGGAGAACAAAGTTAGAGTATGCATAGTTTGTAGGCTGAACCATAAAACTCGATTGTGCCCGCAACTGCCCAGTAATCAGGAGGATGCTGAAAGCATGGATGCCTATTTCATAGGCAATCGAAAGAGTTGGCCACAACCCCCTATGAGGAATATGCCAACCGAAATGTCGTCATATGGGGGAGGACCATACATGCACCAAGGTCCACCTCAACCACCTAACATGGGGTGGTGGGGGCCATCACCCTGGTCCAACGCACCCCCAACAACATTCCCAAACCAGCAGCCATGGATGCCATATCCATATCCTAGGCAGTAGTGGAGAGGCCACACTCCATGGAATCAGGCTCCATAGAATGTAGCACCAGCTCACCCCCAATAGAATTTATCGATGTTGCCAGTAGTGAGACCTACGTAGCTACCCGCACAACCGATGACAAATCTGAATAACAGGGTGAACCAGCCAACATACAACATGGAGGGTGAGATGTATCCGATGTACCATATTCAGCTTAGGTCTGGTAGACAGCTAGGAGTAGGAATGCCTCCACTAGTAGAAGAGGAGGAAGAGGTAGGAGAAACACCTCTTGTAGAAGAGGTGATAGAAGAAATGCCTGAGAGAGCAAAGGCTCCATTTCCCAACCGACTACAAGAACAGAGGAAAGTAACGCAGCCAGAGTTTGATATCTTGTCTAGCTTGAAGAACCTCACAATGACAATTCCATTATTTCAAGCCATCCGAGATGTTTCGATATATACCAAGGTGATAAGAGAGATGTGTCTAAGGAAGCCAGGATGAAGAGCAACCCAGACTATCAATGTCATGGGTAAACTAGCAGATTTGATGATGGGCAAAATGTGCCATCCAAAGTATGCAGACCCGGCAGCCCGATGCTGACTATAAAAATTGAGGGACATTCCCTATCCAATACGTTGGTCGATCTCGGAGCAGCCATCAACGTAATGCCTCAGGAGACCATGCAGAGGCTACAACTCATGAACCTAAAACCCACTATGATAGTGCTATAGCTGGTCGATCGATCGACCATGGCACCGAAAGGAATGTTGGAAGACATAATAGTGACAGTCAATGCATGGGAATACCCAACCAACTTTTTAGTCTTACAATCTAAAACTAGGCTAGGTGGTTACCCGCTCATCTTGGGAAGGCCATGGCTGGCAATAGCTGATGCTTACATCAGCTATCGAGATGGGCTGATGACCATATTCGATGGATGAAACGTTAAAAGGTTGACTATTTCACCCCCAACGTAGTCCATCGACTCAGTAGGAGAACCCATGTTGATCGAGCATGAAAATCTTGAGCTATCCATGATCCAACCGATGATGACATTGGATGAGTTGGTAGAAGAAGATGAAGATGGTGCTATTGTGGAGTTCCTCCATGGGGAGTCCTCCATATCCACACCTGGATCACCATTGGTTGGCACCCAAGATCACCACATTTAATAGATACACGTCGGGCCAGGAAGAACATTGAATGTCAGTAGTGGGTTGACTCCCACACAATTGATGAAAGTAGAAGAGCTCCTGGTTAGACACCAATAGGCATTTGCATGGGATTACTCAGATATGAAGGGTATCAGCCCAGAGATCTATACCCATCGTATATACCTAGATGATCAAGCAACTCCAAGCAGGCAACCACAGAGAAGAATGAATCCGACAATGAAAGACATTGTCAAGGAAGAACTGCAAAAACTCTTGACTATCGGATTCATCTATCCAATTTTTGATAGTGAGTGGGTATCACCGTTAGTGGTAGTCCCTAAAAAGAATGGGAAATGGTGAATCTATGTGGACTACAGAGCATTAAACAAAGTGACCAAGAAGGACCACTTCCCGCTCCCGTTCATTGATCAAGTCTTGGATACACTCTCAGGGAGGAAGTATTTCTCCTTCCTGGATGGATTCAATGGATACAACTAGATCTAGATAGGAGAAGAGGATCAGGATAAGACAATGTTCACCTACCCATGGGGAACGTTTGCCTATCGGGTATTACCTTTCGGATTGTGCAACGCACCTGCCACCTTTCAAAGGGTGGTGCTTAGCATATTTTTAGACATGATGGGAGACGCGGTCGAAGTATACATGGATGACTTCACCATCTATGGAGAAACCTTTGATGAGGCAATGACGAACTTGGAAAGAGTGCTCGAAAGAAGCAAGGAAAATAATTTGTCCCTGAGCAACGAGAAATGCTTTATGATGATGCAAGAAGGCATCGTACTGGGACACCACCTCTCCGTAGAAGGAATAAAGGTTGATAAAAGGAAAATTGAGGTCATCAGAGACCTACCCAGCCCTAGAACGTAGAGAGAGGTGAGGAGTTTTCTTGGATCAGTCGGGTACTACCGATGATTTATCATCGAATTCAGCAAAATTGCAAAACCACTGCACACTCTATTATCTAAAGATGTGGAGTTCAATTGGATGGAAGACTACGAAGAAGCATTTTAGTTGCTTAAAGAGAAACTGATATCCACACCGATTTTAAGAGGACCAAATTGGGCCATACCATTCCATATCTACTGTGATGCATCCAACGGTGCGATTGGAGCAGTCCTCGGATAGAAGGATGGCGAAGAATTTTATGCCATCTACTATGTCAGCAAAAACTTGGCAGGAGCCGAGCTCAACTACACGGTGACGGAGAAGGAGTTCCTTGCAGTTGTGCATGCCATAAACAAATTCTACCATTATATCATCGGGTATAAGGTATTTGTCCACACGGACCATGTGACTATCAGATACTTGATGAGCAAGCCGGCCATTGGTGGAAGAATTATCAGGTGGCTCTTGTTACTATAGGAATTTGACATCACAATAGTCGACAAACTAGGCAAGGACAATGTCGTAGCAGATTTTCTATCCAGATTGATACCGATAGACCATACAATAGTGGAAGACCAATTTTTAGATGAACATTTGTTCACCATTAGTGAGAAAATCTTATGGTACATAGATATAGCCAATTACTTGGCCATCGAAAGAACCTCACCTGCTCTCTCTTTCTGAGAAAAGTAGGTGGTCATAGAGAAAAGTGCATCATTCCTATGGATTGATGGCCTCCTATTCAAAATAGGATGTGACCAGATTATAAGGAGATGCGTAGCAGAGCAGGAGTTCTCAGAAGTACTCAAAGCATGTCATGATGAACCATGCAGAGGACACTTTGCAGGGAAATGAACTACCTACAAAATCCTATAGGTTGGGTACTTTTGGCCCACTCTATTCAAGGATGCGGCTGCGTACGCCAGCAAGTGCGATGAATGCCAAAGAATGGGTAGACCAACCCATCGAGATGAAATGCCCCTCCAGCCTCAGGTACACCTAGAACCCTTCGATAAGTGGGGCATGGACTTCATGGGACCAATTAATCCACCTTCAATAGGGAGGAGGTTTATTTTGGTCTGTACAGATTACGTCACCAAATGGGTTGAAGTTCAAGCGTTGAGAGATTCAAAAGAAAGAACAGTCATCGATTTCTTATTTGCCCATATTTTTACATGATTTGGGGTCCCTAGAGAGATAACAATAGACCAGGGGCCTCAATTTACCTCCAGGTTGATCAAGGAGCTGATGGAGCAATACAGAGTTTGGCACAATAAAACTACACCCTACCATCCATAGGAAAATGGGCAAGTGGAAGTGACGAACAGAGAAATAGAGAACATCCTGATGAAGACCGTGCAGCAACATAGAAAGGATTGGGCTACATGGTTGTCGGAGGTAGTCTGGGCATATAATACCACGTGGAAATCCACCACAGGCTTCACACCCTTCCAACTGGTCTATGGGAAGAGTGCGATGATGCCCATTGAATTTGAAATCAAGACATTGAGGACGGCTTCAGAATTGAACTTGAGCTTGGATGATGCTCAAGAAGAAAGGATTCGATAGCTAGATCAGCTGGACGAAATCTGAATGGATGCTCTGTAGAGAATGAAAATCATACAAAAGCAAAGAAAGTGGTGGCATGATCACCACATTAAACTGAAGTAGTTCCAAGAAGGAGAATGGGTGCTATTGTATGATTCTCGATTCCAAGAAAGAAAAGGTAAATTAATGCAAATATGGATGGGACCGTATGAGGTGGTAGAGCTCATCAAGAATGGGGTAGTGCATGTTAGAACAATTGATGGTAGCAACACCATGTTAACGGTCAATGGCCACCGACTGCGCCCCTATAACACATCCAAAACCTTATAGGTGGAATCCAGAATAGACATGGGGGAGACCCCATCTTGTTAGATCCAGACCAAACTCTTAACAGGCAAAATGGTGGGCATGGAGGTGCTCACCAAAATTAGTTAATTTAGTTTTTTTCTTACAGTGTGTTTTGTAGGGATGACGCCCGCATGCAAGCTACAGGCATCCTAACCCAGGGCCTAACAGGCATGGAATGCATCTAACTACCTTTATTTTTCTTTCTTTTCATTTGCTTTTTGTAGGTGGAGGACCTGACAACACGAGGAATAGGTATCTGGGAAACCAGGCCTGATTCGGCTCAACATTCCGACATCGACACTCATAGGTAGAAGCTGAGGCAGCGTGAAGCGAGACTGAGAAGGCTTGATCACCCTTTCCTAGTCAATCACAACATGATTGCCAAGAATAAGGTACCTTCCACATCAAGAAGGCATAGAAGAAGGCACCTTCCTTATAAAGAAGGCACCCAGCCAAAAGAAGGCACCTTCCTTATAAAGAAGGCACCCACCAAAAGAAGGCACCTTCCTTATAAAGAAGGCACCCCACCAGAAGAAGGCACCTTCCTTATAAAGAAGGCACCCAGCCAGAAGAAGGCACCTTCCTTATAAAGAAGGCACACAAAAAAATATATATATATATATATAGGCGCCTTCCATGGCTGGAAGGCACCACACAAAAAAAAAAATCGAGGCACCTTCCACATCGAGAAGGCGCATACAGACCGAGGCACCTTCCACATCGAGAAGGCGCATACAGACCGAGGCACCTTCCACATCGGAAGGCACATACAGACTGAGGTGCCTTCCACATCGAGAAGGCACACCCATTCAGAAGCACCTTCCATAGCAGGAAGGCGCCATCATCAAAAAGGTGCCTTCCACCACCGAAAGGCGCATCCAATCAGAGACGCCTTCCACCACCAAAAGGCGCATCCATTCAAAGAGCATCGACAACATCGAGAAGGCACCATATAAGCACCTTCCACATCGAGAAGGTACCACATAAGCACCTTCCACATTGGGAAGGTACCAAAGAGCGCCTTCCACATACAACCAACACTTAAGTCTCCCGGATGCCTCGATCGAAATGAAATCACCACACGAACGAGCGACATCAGATGACCATACCCCTCCCCCATGTCACAAATCAATGAATCAACGCTCTTCACAATGCATGAAACACCGAATAAGGTACGCGCATACTAACTCAAATTTTTATATAATTATTTATAAATTATGTAGTACCAAAAAAATATCATCATCATAAAAATCATATCCCCCATAGCCGAAACCCGTGCCAATGATATGGCTCGAAAGGTGTACCCTAGAAATAAATGCTAAGGTTAGGCACCTTCCCTATAAGAAGGTACCTTCCTGAAGAAGTAAGGACAAAAAAAATGTAGTAGTAAGGGAAGGCACCATGGGAGGAAGGTCGAAGAATCACGCAGTGAAGAAGAATGAGCCGAGTGATACGGAAGGAATCAGGGGGGGTGGTAAAAACATAGTTCGAGGCCGAAGGATGGCTCGAATACTATACCCTAGTCAGTCAAGGCTAGGATATGGAGGCAGCCAAGGAATTCACTACCTCCTTGAGGGGCGACGTAGCTCAGGTGCGAGGGGTAGAAATTCTAGTCACCCCCGAATACATCTCGTAGGCGACTGGATTGCCCCTCACAGGGGAATGCATATACAAAGGTGGACTACTGAAGTCGTACGCCGAAGTGCTACTACCAGGAGAAAATATGTAGATAGATAAGGAAGGGCTACCCAAAAGTAGCCTTCCCATGAATCTATGAAAGATATTCAAGCAGGTTGCTCGATTCTTTACATGCATCGAGAAGTATACCCATCTGCACGCTAACCATGTGTAGTTTCTGAATCACCTGGTGCATGGAAGGAAGTTGAACATGCCCTTCTACCTAGAAAATGCTCTGAAGGACGAAGTGGCTAGGTACCAGAAGGGAGCACCATCCACCTTGGCCCACCATGGGCTGATATCAGCACTGGTCCGCCATGCAGAAGCGTAGAGGTAGAACCCCGATGCAGAGGGAGATGGCAGCCAAGAAAGGCAACAGGATGTTATTGCCAAAATAGGGCAAGAAGAGGGAAGCCCTATAGAGGAAATGGTGAGTATCGAGCAATTGGCATTGCCCTATTTCATGGAAGAAAGAGGGCATTCACCAGTGCCCAAATGCATAGAGGAAAGAGGGCATTCCCATAGATATACAAACCAGTCCCAGGAGGAAACACCTATGATGACTCCTCCTCTCATAGAAGAAGAACAGAGTGACCCGAAAGTCGACGTTGCAGCCCAAACCCTTCGAGAATTGACAAATCAGAGCCCACAAGATGTAGGGACTTCTGAGAGCAATGATCAGGTCGACGCAGCCTTGGAGGAAGCGCTAGAGTGGCAAACCAATTGTTGGATGGCCCAAAAAATTTTGGAGGACTACCAGAACAAGCATAGAGGGGAATTGAAAGAGTGAGAAAGATGAATCGCCCAGCTCGAGCAGCTGGTCCAATAGTTGCAGGAGGAGAACCAGCTACTCCAGGATAGGGGAACAGAAAGAAGGGATGCATCGACCCAAACTGACTGGGCAACAGAAGTCCCAATGAATTCTCCCACATCTATAGAATGAGTATTCTCTTTGAGAGAATTTCGATCGGACGCCCGATAGAGCAGCCCGAAGGTAGGGGAGAATTCCTCTATTTTTGGGAGTGAAGGGGAAAGAAGTCCCACAACATCCCCTATCATCGTCCTGAGTGATACAGAGTAGGACGAGGGCCAACAATAGAAGACAGGACCGAGGGATAAGGAAGAACTCCCGGACCTAAGGAAGGAAGAGAAGAACCTGAGGGGTCAACACAGGACAGATAGGGGGACGAAGAAGCACCCCCAGGGATGGCAGCACAGAGTGAAGAGAATGCTCCAGGGACCAGAGCAGGCCCCTCAGAGTGAGAAGACGTCCACCAGGGAGAAAGGGAAAACCCCTATTCGAGCCACCACATTTTCTATAGAGGCCAGAGGAAAAGGGCCCAAGATGGCTCGAAAGAAGGTGAAGGTGACCTTCATCGAGCCAGAAGAAGATGAGTGGGATATGCAACCATTCGTAGAGAGGTGAAAATAGTTTGAACGACTACTCAAAGAGATGACAACAGCTAAGGAGACCAGGAAGGCAACCTCGAGGATGTAGGGGGACTCTAGTATCTACGTCAATCCGATAGAGGACAGCCAGTTCTAGGATATTTATGGGTCATCCCGAGGATGACCCTCCATGATAAGAAGGTATTTTGAATGGTGGGGGGTATATGGCCCCGAATTGGAGGCCACTGCCATTGCAAAGGAGAACGTAGGGCTTACTCCTGAAGCAGCCCGATTGTACAAAGCCCAAGTAGTTCATTCCAAGAGGGATAATTTAGATATCCCTCTTGCAGTGGTCAGACCTCCGGACGCTGACCTATGGCAAGCTATAGAAGCTGCATTCTAGTCAGTAGAGATGACGCTGGCTAGATCACCATCGATAGCGGCCAGAATGAGGAAAGGACAACCGACAGTAGCACCCTCAGCTCCACGTAGAAAAAGAAGAGCCACACCTCCAGATGCCAGCACGTAGAAGAGGCAGACACGGGCCGTAGGTACAGCCGGATCCACCAAGAAATGACAATGATGAGGGGTCAATAGGGCTACCTATAGTTTTGATGCCATGAGGGCATGGCATATGTTAGGCATGGGGGGATGATGAGCATAAGAAATGCTCATATTTTGTATACATTTTCTTGATTATTATGCGGTTGTATAATAAGGATTGCATATGTTTATGAATGATTATATAATTATTTGATGAAATTATGCGTGTTATCTAATTCATGTGTTTTCAATGTGTTTTTGTGGAATTGCAGTTGATTTAGTTAGATTTGGATCAGTCGAGGTCTTTTCATGGACCTGGCACTTTGTTTCTTTTGGAATCAATGCAGAGAAGGTAGGCGCCTTCCTCTTCCAGGAAGGCACCAAGCGTAAGTAGGCGCCTTCCTCTTCCAGGAAGGCGCCAAGGAAAGACAAGTGCCTTCCTCTTCCAGGAAGGCGCCAATAGAAGGCCAACGCCTTCCTCTTCTAGGAAGGTGCCAAAGGAAAAGAAGCGCCTTCCTCTCATAAGGAAGGCACCGATAGGAAGGCACCACTAGAAGGCAAGCACCTTCCTCTCATAAGGAAGGCACCGATAGGAAGGCGCCACTAGAAGGCAAGCGCCTTCCTCTCATAGGAAGGCACCAATAGAAGATAAGCGCCTTCCTCTTCCAGGAAGGCGCCAATGGTAGTAAGGCACCTTCCGCATAGAGAAGGCACCCGACATACTTAGGCACCTTCCTCATAGGGAAGGCGCCCCTGTTCTTCACCCGTTGACCAGACAAGCACGACGTGGACAACAACGACTGGTGCAGTTCCAACTCTACGTCATGTAGAGCTAAATTGGGGATCGCACCGACGTATGAGAACGTCCTACCAATGCCAGGTGAAGCACAAACCAATCAGTGAACATGCCACCATTAGAACCGAATGCCAGTTTTAGCAGACGTCGATCACATTTACCAGACTGTCTTAGTTTAGTCTGGAATGAATCGACTGTTATAACTTCTTTGTAACAGAAGTTCTATGGGTGTGCTATATAAACACACGTAGACCTCTCTAGAGATATATAGGATATAGAATATTTTGATAGTAATTATAGAGAGATATACAGAAGAAGCATTGTAATACTTTGATAATTATAATACAGTTCTAAGAGTTTCTAAGTGCGTGTTCAGTTGGGAGGAAGCTGCTGGAGCCTGGGCCCACTCCAAGCCAGTATTTCTTCCCCTATTTTTCCTGTGTTTTCTAGATTAGTTTACCGCTTTTATAAGATTGTTTATCGCATTGTTATTTCTAGTATTTGCAGTAGGTTCATTTCCAGGAATGTGTGAATATTTCCTTTCTGTAGATTTAATTGTTTTTACGTAAATTATTGAGGAGTGTATGAATGATTGACAACCGTTTGAAACACCCCCCAATAGTAGAACTAGCGGACTCATCTCAAGTGGTATTGTAAGCAATCTTGTTCAAGACCCTTCGCAAGTTTACGAAGCTCCCTGGGTTGATAAATTAAATGCACGGGCATGTGACAAAAGTAGGAAAGAAGTTAACCTTGTTTGGCCCGCAACAACACCATAATCATGCATCTTTGCATTAGGCATCCTATAATTTTATTTTACTCCTTGCATTTTTATTATCCCATTTGCTTGCATATTTTCTAGACAAGTGCTAACATGTTCATAGTTTATCTTGATTTTCTCAAGTGATGAAGACCCCATCTTGAACTGAATCATATGATTCATATTTTAATAAAATATTGATTATTGATATTAATTAAAAATATTTCTTGAACCAAAGCACACTTTTTCACCAAGGAAACATTTTGAGTTATGGGACTTGACCATGCCACTTTTAAAACAAAAACTTATCACATTTATTAATAAAACCTTGCATATGGGAATATGACACCATGATCAGATAGAACCTTTAAGCAAAAAATTATTCTTTCTTGTCCTATTATGCATATATTCCATCAATATATATATATATATATATATATATATATATATATATCTACAAAAAATCACAAAAATGAAAAGAGTGGGTAGTAAGGATAGGGTACAATTCTCATCAGGACTTGATTTGAGTGGTTGAGAATATGATTCCCCAAAGCTCTAAATATTTTCACAAAAATATATAATAATAAGGTGGGTAGTAGGGATAAGGAAAATTTCTCATCAGGACTCAATTTGAGTGGTTGAGAATCCAATTCCCCAAAGCCCTAATAATATTTTACAAACACATAATACTAATAAAGCCTCCAAGTAGTAAGGATAGGGTAAAATTCTCATCATTTAGGTGGTTGAGAATCTGATTTCCCAAAGCTTGGAGATCCTAATATTGGACTATAATCATGCGTGGTGACACATCTCTCTTGAAGAGACCTATGAATGCACATAAGGACAAGCTAGCTTCTTGGTTCTCTCTATGACTGGTTTACTCCTACCTTGCTCAAGGTTGGTCAATGAATTCACTTGCACACACATTGGTTCTTTATTGGCTTGTGTCATTTCCTTAAAATTAGTAAATGAAATTCATGACCACACACATTGAATCTTGAAATATTTGCATCATAATCAAGTCTAAGATAGGAAATGAACTCACGAATCACACACATTGATTCCTAATACAATCTAACTTCACTTCGATAAAACATCCAAGATTTTCAATGAGCTTGAATAGCCAATGTTATGATATCTTTATGGTCATGTATGACCATTCTCACAAGAATTTATCACCATATCAATCATTAGTCTTACATTTTATATCCATATCCATTGTATATATAAGCATTTCCATGATTGCTTAGTCACATTGCATAATAGCTTATTAGGGTTTAAACATTTTGCATACTTTGCATATTCATTGTTTGATCATATAGTTGCATAAAGACTTTGCGATGATGGCATGAGATAATACCTAGTTAGGTTTTTCTAATATACACTTCATTTTATGCTAGGATTCTCATGCCTAGTACAAGTACCCTACATAAGATAAATTGTATTCTTCATGCTAAGTCATCTACATCATTCTTCACACCCTTAATTTTCAATAAAAATTAATTTTAAGGGTATACACCATCCATAATTCACAATATCATTTTTACCATCATGTTAAACCATATTTTGGATCATAATATTGTGATGTAATCATAACAACACTCCTCATACAGGATTCACTTCATGACCACAAGTGAGGATCAGTCTCCATTTAGGTCTTACACAAGCACACATCCTTGAGGGTTATTGTTGAAAGCTCATAATCGTAAGGATATGCCACCCAGTGCATCATCCTTATAATGTCCATTACAATTCATCAAATCACATTCCATTTCCATGGATCACATTTTGACAAGCATGATAGATGTGCATTAGAAATCATCAAACATAATTATAAGTTTTATCATATACATCATCATTTAGAACATTTACAACATACATAATCCATTAAACAATCAACAAAAACAAAAATATTTACATACACATAACATAAGTGAAAATAAAAAAAGTGTAGTATGGTATATCTCAAGATAAAGAGTACATGTATAGAGTAGACTAGTATGCCACAATCAAAATAACTAGCATACTCAGTCATCAAAGAGAGGATTCCACAAAAAAGGTTAAATTGTACATATCATCCCCTCGATACCTAACCCTTGCTCATATATGGTGGTGGCCTAGGTGATCACATGGTCATAGACCGAGTCATTGTTCGTGAACCCGATCATGAATGAATCTAACTCAGAGTCATTAACTCTGAAAGTATGGTCACCCTATATCCCTATAGTACCACTTGGAAGTAAAGATCTTGATAGAAGCTCTCTCATTGTGTAGCCCTCCCTACCTTTTCATGTGCTTCCCAAAGCTCATCCTGAAGATAACAATGCATGTTGTTGCTCATAGAGTGGGTTGACCTACTTGTATATGGTGCATCCCTATCTTACTACTATAGATGAGAGTGTGCATGTATTAGTTATACCTACAATGACTAGATGTAAGTCATATGAGTGGCTATTTGATGCTCTTAGAATAATCACTTCTACCTCTAGCTCTGTGCTCTTAGAATAATCACTTCTACCTCTACCTCTTACATCATCTATCTTTATACCACCTTCCTCTACCTCATCCTGTGGCTATGAAGATACTTCATCCTATTGAGGTACCTCCTACTATTGAGGTATCACCTGCCTCAATCTACATTCCCTCATCCTAGGTTTTGTCACCCTCCCCTACTGAGGTTGAGAATCTCTCCCTATTGTGATTGAGTTACCCCTCTCTATTGAGCAACCTCTTAATATGCTAACTACATTTGATGATCCACTACTAGTTGTGGCTACTCATGAGTGATCCTCATAGATTTGAGACCTTGATACCATTGGATATATCCATCCTCCACTCCTACAACATCCTCCCTTGGAAGCACCAATATAGTTTCATCCCTGTCAGGCTCGATAAACCTAGTTGCATCAGCCTCACCACCTATAGTTGGTGTATCCCTAGTCACCCATCGATACCTGATATCTCCTAACATTGGTATGTCCTACCATAGCCTAAATTGATATTGCACCCAATAAAAATGGTACAAATCCATCTCTCCTTTCTCAAATTATAGCCACTTTATCCACTACACCCAAGCCAATTGTATCCCCTCATCATCCTAGCCTGTATGTCTTTGTCAGGATCTCCATACGATTTTATGGGGAAGCAATTCATCTATCACCAGTCTAGCAACATCTAGTCTACCACCTCACCCTCTATGTCCTCCTTCCATGGGACCCCATTAGTATATTTATGAGAATCTTGCATCCACTTGCTGATGTGGTAAGCCATTGGGTCTCCTCACTACTATATGCTTCCAACTCCACACCTAAAGTAGAGTAGTGAGGATAAGGCTATGGTCTCACTTATACACGATATTATATAATGTCTTGTATAAGTGGTATAGCACAAAATGACTCCATGTGAATCACATATTAGTGTCCCTCATCTCTACCACTACTCCAACAAGAGCCCATGGAAGATGTCACCTAATATTATGGTAGGCTAATAGGTTGGTGACTACACCAATTAGAACAAATATCAATGTAGAGATACCCTCTATCTCTACCATCCACTCTACACTAATGCCACTCAATTCAAACAAAAATTCTAGATCTTTGATCAAATGCTCTAGTGCCCTCACCTAAATCATTGATTGGTATACAAACTAGCCCTTGATAAGAATTTGGAGGATCCTCCACACATCATCCAGAGTCACCATCATATTCTCTATGGGTAACCATAATGTAGAGGATTCTAGATACCATATCTATTCTAATACCATTAGTAGAGAATAATCAACATCCACTCTAGACTACTCTGCTACATGGAGAAGCCCCACCTAACCCATCACCCTCCTCTTTACTACACCAACACTTGTCATCTGGTCTTCAAAATATCTATGCTACCACTCTTAATTCCTGAGAGTACCAAATTGTAATAAAAAACATTAAAAATTACATATCATTAGTTATCATAATCATCCAAACATCAAATCATCAAAAATCAAGGTCAAAATTGCAAATTAATAGCAAAAAGTGTAAATTCGAGGCTTCTTTGTGAATTGATGCATTTTCAGTGAATTCATTGGTAGCCTAGTGAATTTAGTGCATCTCAAAAATTTATAATTTTATTAGGGTTCTGCAAATTTAGGAACCCTATCGAAGTGAATTTAGGAGGCTCGAATTCATCATGAGGCCCAAATTCACTTCAACGACCATGCAATGGAAAATACAATGAAAAATATGGATGAAGATGCAAAACTTAGAAAAAAATGCAAATTAAGGATAAATAAATGATTTAGTGTTTACCTGGATCCTTGTGATTTTTTTGCTTCTCGTTCATACGATTTCAACCTTATGTTTACCCATTTTTTTCTTAGAGCTCTAAACCAGGTTTTTGCATGGTAAAAATAAATTAGGGTTTTACTCTAAACCCTTTTTTTAACCCCCCCCTCTGTTTAATTTTTTTCAATTTATCTATCCCATCCATGATTTCGAGTCCCATGAATAATGTCACATTCCTCACAAAACTTGAGGGGGCACCCTAGCCAAAAAATTAAAATTAAAATTTTTAATTTCATGCCTCAATTTACATGTCAAAAAAAATGTTTTTGACAAAATTTTCACACTAACCTTCCATCCAAAATTGCCCATTCATTTTTGCCCATGACAATTTTTTCATCATTTTTTCTCAAGCATCTACATCTTTCTTTGATGCATTTATTGCTCATAAATGTGCCAAAGAGGGGGCAAAATATAGACATGGAATTTTGACTCATTTCAAAATTCCCTAACCCCTCTGACTCACGTAACCTCACCCCTCATTATCCTACCTTTTTTTTTGTGCCCTCACAACCATTTTCTAACCTCCATACTTGTTTTTTTGTCATTTTTAGCAAATTCGGGAGAAACAAAAATAGCTCCCGAACTCGCTGAAATTGAGCACCAACTTCCCCTATCAACGACCATTTGGATTTGATCCAAATTTGGACCATTACTGAATATTCCTTGAATTTAGGCCTCTAAATTTGAGGTCCCAAATTCACCTAAATTGGGAGTTTTCCCAATTTACCCTAACCGCCCTGATTTGACATATTGAATCTTGCAATTTATGGTTTATCCCATCTTTAAAAATAACAATCTACCTCCTAAAAAGGCTAATGGTGATTTTGAGAAAATATGTTTGAATTGAGAGAGCTTGTAGACTGATAAGTTTTGTTGCATGTTAAACATCCATAACAATTTTTTATAGGCTAAAGAATAATTTGGAGCCCATATTGCAGCTATGGGATTATTTTACATCATCACCAATACAAGATCAAACACTTTTTCCTTGCTATCATCATCCTCACAACAACAGATGATTAGATCCAATATACCATCATTGTAAGTAGATCATTTTATTCATTTCAGCATCTCATATGTCATTTCTAAATTAGCAAGTTCTTATTTCATACATCTCATGAATTCAAAAACAATTCCCCGAATTTGCTTATAGGACCCAAAATCACTTGCTAGTCCCAAATTTGCATAGGCATAGATTAGGGGCAAATTGTTGCCTCTAGATCTATCATTGTATCTTGCACATTGCATATTGATCATTTGCATTGGCATTGCACTTTACATTTGATATTTTTTCATCATTTCCTTTCAGTATTTTATATGTTTGCAATAGATCTACAAATTCCTGCTTTTTACATATGGTTTGCTAAAAGGACCAAGGGGATTTGAGTATCATGTTGTTAGGATCCATTTAATAGTAGCCCAAGTAGATTCCTAATCATTTATCACAATATCTAGTATTTTGTGTGAATTATTGTAGGTTTTCCATGAATTCAGGATTAGAGCCTTGAATTCATTTATGAGATAGATCCAAAAATTGTGTGGCTCAGTCATTCGAATCAGATAAATGCTCAATTAGATCTATCTTGAATCCATATTTTTATTTTCTATATGTTGCATGTCTTTTTATTCATAGACTATTTGAAAACCTAAGAAAATACAAAATAAAATAAAATAGCAATACCTTTAGCTTAGAAAAATTTGGCGTGTTGTGTTTTGCTTTCAAGGACACTCAATTGCATTTAATCTTAGAACTAGTTGCATTCTATCCAGAATATAGGTGTTTGCAAATCAAAATAATACATCAAAACACATACCTTGGCCAAAAATAGAAATAGTCTCTAAATATTTCTTGGTGAACCCCCAAATCAATCAACCATCACCAAAGGAGGTATGACATCAGGTACCCCTTACATCGATGTATGGGCTTCTGATTTCCCATCCCCCTTCTAGGCACAAATTCATTAGCTTGAGGGAAAAGGGTGCAAAATTTTTAGCACACATGAATTTAGACTAATCTAATGTTAAATTAATAATCAGATGATACAGTAATTGAAATAATCTTAGACTAATCTAATGATAGATTAGTTATTATTCTAAGGATGGGTTATTTGGAAATAATCTTAGATATATCAAATTATTAATCTGATTAACCTTGGATTCTTGGATTAAACTAATGATTGTTTGTTATCCAATATTTTGGTTTTAGATTATTCTAAGTAGTATTTTGAATTTGGTGATGGATTCAATGGATGTAATCCTTCAATGGTTGATTCATGTATCTGGTTATTTATATTGAAGAAGAGAACTTTAGATGCTTTACTTTCCTTAATGATAGAAAAGTATTTATAGAAAATATTTGAAAGAAGTATGGGATTCTTATGCATTTGTTGCTATAGCAAATTGAATCTTATAGAAATGCATGGTTGAGTAATGATAGAAAAGTATTTGTGGAAAATATTTGAAAGAAGTATGGGCTTCTTGTGCATGTGTTGCTATAATGAATTGAATCTTATAGAAATGCATGGTTGAGTAATGATAAAAAAGTACTCATGGAAAATATTTGAAAGAATTATGGGTTTCTTGTGCATGTGTTTCTATATTAAATTGAATCTTATAGGAATGCATGGTTGAGTAATGATAGAAAAGTATTTGTGGAAAATATTTTGGAATGAAGTATGGGTTTCTTTTGCTTGTGATTGTTATGCAATGAATCATATAGAAACACATTCATATTTGCATATGAGTTATTCTGATCCTTTTCTTCCTAAAAAATCACCACGGATACTAGAGGAAGAATATGGCATATCAAGACGTTGGAATCTTCTTTTATTTTATGGAACATTGTGAAGGTCTAGATTGGAAATCACTCTTAGTGGAAGAGGATTTATTGTATGGAAGAAATACTATTCACTTGTATGAATTAAGACTATTTATTCTTAATGTCATGTTGTATAATGTTATTTCATGGCTCTTATCCATTTGGTTAGAACTAATACTTTGATCTAAAGGAATTATATTAGATTTATTTGCATGCTTAAGTTCAATCTAGATAAGAAAGTATTTCTGCTTCTATTTTAGAAGATACTCTTTTATTAGTACTTGTGTGAGAAAGAGAGTATAATATTTGGGGTTGGGGGATTCTTTGGGAAGGGCTCTAAAGGTAAAATTATCTAAACTCTCCTTGATAAACTTAAGGCAGTTGCAGGATAGCAACACCTAGTTTCTTGTGTCCATGGGAAGATAATCACGCAAAGGGGTTGATGCTTAGTCACTCATCATGGAGATGAGAAAGATGAGTATTTAGTTTAAGGGATCCATGGAGATGAAATTAAACTAGACTTAAGGAATTATACCTAAAGGACCCAACATAGATTAACTTATGGCTGGTAGGAATTGGCATTCCTTCTCTAAGTATTGAGAATGGGTAATCCTAACACTAAGGTCTATATGTCTACATTTAAGGTCTAAATATAGTTTAATATTTGCAATTAAATTCCATAGAATATATAAGGGTTTCTATTTGGAAAATTAAAACTCTATTATTGTAAATATTATTATTTTCTAATATTCCAAATTAGGGAGTGTTAAGGAATACTACACCAAAATAAATTATTGGAATTTAGAAACATTAAACTATTGGATATTAAAATCTATAAAAGGAAGTTCTTAATTTACTTAAAGGATTTAGAATTATATACTTACACTTGTCTCGTGATCATACTAAAGGGACAAAATAAATCCATCCATAGAGAACTTCAAATTAAGTGCATAGTTCATTAGGAGAGATAAGGTGAAATAAAAGTTTATTATTATTATTTACAAAATATTACAAAATCAACTCAAAAGGTGAACTATTACTTACTAGTCACTTTATTAAGCTTATAGCTTATTCTAAATCACTAGGGAGACAGCTTTTATAAAATCTAAGCTTTGGATAGGTTTATCAAATTAGTTTACATACTCTAAACTAAGGGAGTCATAAGTCAGACTACTTCAAAGAATCTATCTAAAAGGATCCTTTCATACACTACAATGGATAAAGTAGCAAGAGAGACATTTCATCATAATACATACTACAAAAGGACTCAAGATCAAAATCTATCCAATATACCATATCAAATATGCAAAATTACTTCAAGTTCAAATAATTTCATAGGTCAAAGTGAAAAGGACATTTGGTATATTGATTCAGGAGCAAGCCACCACATGACAGGAAATCTACATTGGTTTGATTGTCTTGAAATCACTAACAACTATAAGTTTAAAATTGTAGATGGCAATAACTATCATATACATGGATATGGGTGTGTGTCACCTAGTAAATTGTTTCCAAAATTTCTACTACATGATGTGATGTATGTTCCTAGACTAACATCTAATCTCATATTAGTATCCAAGTTAGTAGAAAGTAAAAGGAATGTTGACTTTAGATACATAAATGGAGCTAACATGTGTCTTATTATACATCAAAATAAAGTTGAAGCTACCAGATCAATCCATAGAAATATATATGCTCTAGATTCTATCAAAACCTCACAAGATATTGTTGTGTTTCAAAACAATACTAATGCAGTTTCTGAGAAGATTGGAGAGAATGAAGAACCTATATATCATAACAACAGAAGAAGAAATAGAAGGTTCAAAATTAAAAGGATGAGAGGACAACTACACTATGCATTACTTGGCCATCTACAATCTATAGAAGAATGATCTGATCAAGATGAAGAAGATGAATACCCATACCCAAATAATGTAATACAGGAGGTGTTAGAGTATATTAAATCATTTGGATTATGTAAATGTACCACATTTTGTACATAGCTCAAGTAGGATTTTACTTTAGAGTGAAGTAATTTAGTTACTTCAAGTATTGTGATAAATGCACAAGTGTCAATGTGTAAGTTGTAAATGTGAATGAAGTCGACATGTACATAAGTCCTAGGTAGAGTAAGGGCCAAGGAATCTATCTTCCTATATAAAGGCCTCATAGTAAGTTTTTTAGTAGAGGAAGTGAATATAGAGTGTGTGTTATAGTTTAGGAGTATGATACAATGTAGTCCTTTCATATTTTTTCATGGAGTGTTCATGTCCTCCATTATATAGCATAGTACTATTTTTGTCACTTTCATTAATGGCATATTTTTGAGTTATTTGTAGATGTTCATTTTATTATTTTCTTGCATATTATTGTTCCATTAGTTTAAAATTATCTCATATTAGTTATTTTACATCTTGTGGTTATATTACCTCCCATCAAAAGCTAACAACTTCATGCATCAAAACATTTATCTCTCATGTCAGTTGAAAGTTATATAAACTTTCAAATTTTGGATCTTTAACTTTATTGTACCTTATAGTAATTTTGTCTTCCAAATCTTAGATCATTTTGATCAAAATTTCCTTTGCATTTATCTACTACTTCAACATGCACTTTCTGTTTCCAAAAATGGTGCATCTTTTGCATGTAGTGAGAATTCACTATAGTTGTACTAACTTAGGGGATATTTAGCCTACTAAAGATAAGGGAACCAAAAAATTGGTACCTAGTCCATTGGGCATAAATTCAAGAAAAAATCCCATAACTAAAATGGAAGTAGATATGGGAATTTTAACAATCAGTTTGCAGGTTCACATCTCTACAACTGTTAGGACTTTTACAATCTTACAAAATTGGGGTTACTCCCATATGTTACACATAGTACATATATATAAGGGTTGACTAGGTGGTATTATTCATTGGGAATGGATTCAAATGAGCCCTTCTGCTTGTTGCTTGAGTCCCTTTTATTTCTTCTTTTATAATTTCTTGGGAAAAAAACTTTCACCCTTAAAAAATGGGAGTCTCGAGTAGCCCCCTTGGTGCAAACAAACTGGTACCAAGTATACGAAATATTTTTAGCGAAGTAGGATTGATACCAATATTGAATCCTTTTTATTGTTGACCCCATTGACATTAGTATTACACTTCCAACTTAGATCCTTTACATATTTCATGTCCTTGAAGGGGAGTGGCCCTTTTGACTCAGAGAAGTTCCTAGACTTGTTTGCTTAAACACTTAAAAGGGAGTGGACTCTATTACTTCTATTATTTCTTGGCCCATATAATTATTGGTTAGTTTTTAGGGTATGATGGATGCTACTTCCTCTACCTCCATGTATTCTTATTCCTTGTACTATATTTTTGTAATCCAATTAGAAGTAGTAATTTTTTGAGTGAGAAGGCTAGGAATTGATAGGTTGTATAGTTGGAGCTAGTTGCTCTCTTTCTATAAATCCATCTATGAATAGGGTAGCAAGTTTATCCCACTTAACAAGTGACTATATAGAGAGAGTCGTACCCCTAATTATCTTTACCTATAAATGACATTGCAAGCAACCTTAGATCCACATTCTACTTTGTGATATTATGTACTATGTACAAGTAGATTATATATTGTAGATGTCTCATAGAGTCAATAGTCCTTCACTAGTATAATATGGAAAATTCTAAATTGTTGACATAAAAATGTCATCCATACATTTGGTATTACTAAAGGTTGCAAGGGGCTTGTTTTTCCCAAAGCTAAAAAACTCATGAGGAAGGATGAATCTATGCTTTGGCATGCAAATATGGTCATGGGCTTCTTATAGTTCTTTGGCTCCTTTGGTTTGAGTGAAGTTACTAAGTGAATTTAGAATTTTATCTAAGAATATATAGATTGAAGCCTTCATTATAACCTTAGTTTGGTTTCCTTCAACAACTATATTTAGATATTTGTTCTTTGAGTGGAGTCACCAAGTGAGTTTGAAGTGCTTCAACAAGAAAAAATAGATAAAGACCTTCAATAGAGTCTATGTCTAACTTGTTTTTATGATTGTGGGACCAAATATAAGTCAATGGTGTCCCATAAGGTATGCCATTAAATTGTTGTCCCCTTCGATCATCCTTGAAATTGGATAAGCTATGGAATACACAGTTGAGGCTATCGTACTTTGCAAAGAGTGATAGAATATGGCATTTCCTAAGAGAATAGGGTTTGGCTTACTAGGGAGCCTCCAAGATTTTAACAAAGGTTGGTTCCTTTACAAGATGTGATATCAAGCACATGTTTTCTAATATAATGGATTGGAGGAAACAGGATCATAGAAAGGAAAAAAAATATAGTAGAAAGAGAAAAACCTAGGCTAATAAAGAAGTGATGTGCCAAAGATCAAATAAGACCCCTCCACACAATAGTTCTAACCATAATGCACCAACATGAACACTTCCTCTCCTTGATATACATAAGCATAGATTAAAATGCAAGCACACACACAAAGAAGATGAGCTAGGGTATGAGAACCAAATAGATATGTAGACCTCTAGTATATGTATGTGTAAGCAAAAGTATTACAAATATTATGCCAAGAGTGGGGGTTTGGATTTCCCATAAGACTGTCCAAAGATGCACATACTGCTATACAAAGGGAAATGAAGGGAAGTTTTATACAGCTTGTTAATAATTTACATTGCTAAAACTATTGCTATTTATATATTACAAGAAGGATTTCCCTCTAAAACTCATGTAGATATTTCAAGATGATTGTTTTTCTATGTACTGGGTCATATCTTCATTTAATTTATTAGATTATCTGAGGTCTTTGGATCTATAATCACAAACACCAAATAATTCTAAGTCCTTGGATGAGCAAATACCACCATTATTACCATCTACTTCTTATAGGAAATTCATTTAGTCTAGATGCAAGGAATTTTTACATTCAATGCTCTAGATTTAGGGTGTGCTTTTGTTATGGCTCCCATTATAC
>JAQPPZ010005738.1:0-61987 GCA_028583015.1 Wollemia nobilis
TCCAATAGATAAAGATCCATCATCTAGAGTAGTGGGGATAAATGTCTCCTATAGATAGAGATCCGCAAGCCAGAGCAGTGGTGGTAGAAGTATTCTAGAAGATCACCAGCTAAATCAATGGGTACAGAGGTCTCCTATGGAGATAGATCCACAAACCAGAGCATAGGGGATTGGTATCTCCTTTGGACAAAGGTCCATAAATATTATAATAGAGATTTGATTCCCAAATATTCATTGAGAAAATATTAAAAGGAATATTTTCTCTGTGGAGTAGCCCATATTGGGTGAATCACGTTAACTCATGTCTCTCATGTGTGTGATGATGTGTGCACTATTTACTGCTTTGATGTTATTGTTTTTATCATCTGGATTAAGAAGTAAAAAAATTTACCTTATATTGTTCACCCCTCTCAATATAAGCTTATGTTCTTCAATTTGTATCAGAGCGGGTTCCTTCATGAAAATCCTAATAGCTTGAAGAAATATCCCACAAGATCATACATGACCTCAAAAAATATATAAGAGGCCATGATCAACATAAAAGAGAAATTTTTTATTGCTCTTAGAAACTTGGAAAAGGTTAGAAGGAAGAATTCAAGTTTTAAGAATCAAATCCAAGAAGATGAGGAAGCAAACGTGGAACTTCTACAAAATCTCACAGAGATCAAGGTAAAATTTGAAGAGGGAAATAAAGTTGAATAAGATATGGTAGAACGATTAAAGGCAAGAGAGTTAGAATGTGAAAGATTGGAATCAAAAAAAATTTGCTCTAAGGAAGTTGAAAATACTAAAGTCAAATTATAGCAAGACATAAAGTTAGGGAAATAGAAAGAGGAGTCAAGCTCCCAAGGAACAAAGACATCAAATGAAGAAGAGCCCATAACTTATGATAATGCATTAAAATGCAAAGGCATAAATAAGGAAGAAGGCAAAGAAGATCCATGGACAAAATTCAATTACAGGAATAGCAAAATAATAAGAACGCGACCATATTATTCAAGACACCCTAACAGGTTACAAAATCTCTTCCATGGCTATTATTTTTCATGTAACAAATATGGTCATAGAGTTGTACATTACACTGGTTATGTGAAAGATAATGTTGATATAAATTTCAATTCTTTTTCACCTCTCATGAGTAACAGCATCATATGTTACAAATACAATAATTTTGGGCACAAGGCCAAATGGTGTAAAATGGTATTTCCTGAATTAAGCAAAGAGAATACAAAATCAACAATTAAGAGAGAGAAAAATGAGCAAAAGAAAGTAAGTTTAGTGTTAGTACAAACAACTCTTCATGTACAATATAAGAGAAAACATTGGTTCCTTGATAGTGGTTGTTCTAGTCATATGATAGTGTTACAAGTGTGAATAGGGTTGTTTCGAAACTGGCTTAGAAAAATCTCTTTTCTAAGCTTTAGTGTGAAATCTCCCTATATTTGTTGGCAATTTTTTGTCGGCAAATGCCCTTAACTTCCCTCCTAATATCCCTCCTATCTTCCTCCTATTTTCCCTCCTCCTTATCCCTCCGTTAATACTTCTTTCCCCTTATCCCTCCATTTCCTCTCATCTCCTTATCCCTCCTTCGCCGTCTTCTCCCTTCTTTCTCTCCAACCTCCCACCTTATCCCTCCGTCTTATCCTTTCCCACCAACTACATTCTTCACTATATATTATTCATTTAACATATATTGTATGGTTAGAGAGGCTCATAATATAATAAAGATTTATATCATCCTTTGCTCTTTTGATATTTGTTTTGACTATGCATCGACTGTGTATGTTTGACTGCAATTGAATTCGACATCTGGTATCAGAGTGGGCACGGTTCCCGAGGCGAGGCGAGGTCAAAGTGGGCACGCATCTCGAGGTAGGCGTCAGGCGCACGGATAGAGGTCGTCAGCAGGCTCGGATCCCGAGGCGGATCACGAGTAGGCTTGGGTGCAGATCTTGAGGCAGTTCGGGCACAGATCCTAAGGCGACACTTGGCAGTGACACGGTTCTCGAGACAGAGGACACGTGGCGACAACAGAGCTCGACACGTGGCAAGGGGCGATTGGCAGCAGGCTGATTGGCGGTAGGCAGCTTAGTTGGCAGCGAGGTTAAAACATCGCCACGTGGCAGACGGCGATTGGCTATGCATGGACAGAGGTGATTGGGTAGGGCTGGTAAATCATGGCACCCGTGACTGCCCGAAGGCAGTCGTTCTTCTATTCGTGCCGACGGGTTAATAAACTCTCGCGCGGCCAATTCCCACCGCATGTGGGATAAAGGCACGCGATTTTTTTTTTTTTTAATTTAAGCCTGCCGTGTTTTAAAATTCCGCCGACGTCGTTGTTTTTCACGTCCGAGGGACGTGGTGCAACGGACGGGCTGTCCGATAGCAGGAGGCCGGACGCGGGGTCGAATCCCGCGACCTACGCGCAAGAAAAAAATATTTTTTTTATTTTTGTTGCCGTCGAAGAAGTTAAAAGGGCAGCAGCCCTGTTTTTTTTCAGCTAAGCCGCGTGGTGGTGCGGCCAAGCCTCCTGCTTGTTGACCGGGAGGACGCGGGCTCGAATCGCTCGCCTTGCAAACAAAAAAAGGTAAAATTTTTAAATTGTTTTTTAAAGGTTTTAAAATTTATTTAATAATTTTTATATTATTTTTTAAAATTATCTTTTTTAAATAAGTTTTTTTTTAAAAAAAGGTGATTTAAAAATAATAAAAAGTTATTAAATTTATTTTAAAAAAACCTTTATAAAAATTTGCAAACCTTGAAGGGTTTTTTTGTGGCCAATTAAAACTCGCCCAAGGGGGCTTGAAAATTTGCATATTGTGAACCTGGAAAAGTGACGGGAAGTCTTCCGGAGCACCCGTTTAGCGCTGCCCCTTGGAACCCCGTTTAAGGGTTCAATATTGAAGTGGAGCCAAAGCCAGTAAATCCAGAGCTAGTAGAGCCAGAGCCAGCAGAGTCAGAGCCAGTGGAGCCAGAGCAGAGCCAGAGCTAGAGCTAGAGCCAATATTGGGAGTCTCACAATAAGCAATCAGTAAGAGAATTACTTTGCTTTGTAATTGCTTATTTCAATGAAATCAAAGTTTGTTTTTTGAAATGGCTGCAAGTACTAGTCTACCAATCCCTGAATTTAATGGTAGCGACTATGATTACTGGTCTATAAAAATGAAGACCTTGTTGATAGGAAAAGGTCTCTGGGATGTTGTAGAAGAAGGTTATGATGAACCTACTGCTGCTGAATGGGCAGCTTTTACAACTGCTGATAGAAAGGCTAAAAAGGAAGCCCAAAAAAATAACTCATTTGCCCTGTATCATATACATGCTGCCTTAGATAGAAGTATCTTCCCTAGAATAGCCTCATATGTAAATGCACAAGATGCATGGAATGCCCTAAAAGAAAGCTATAGAGGTAGTGACCAAGTGAAGCAGGTAAAACTGCAAACTTTGAAACGAGATTTTGAGAATCTCAAGATGCAAGAGAATGAAAGAGTCGAAGATTACTGCGTGCGAGTGAAAGTCATAGTTAACAAAATGGTCACACTAGGAGAGGATATTAAGCTAGAGATGATGGTGAAGAAAGTGTTGAGAACACTTCTTCCTAAATGGAATTCTGTTGCAATAATTATTGAAGAATCCAAAGATTTAACCACATTGTCTTTTGATGCATTAATTGGTTCACTTCTCTCACATGAAGAGAGGTTACATGAAACTCCTACCACCAGCTATGGAGGAGATGAAAAAGCTTTTGCCACACATGATGGAAGAGGTAGAGGCCATGACATAGGTCAACAAAGAGGCAAAGGCAGAAATAATCAAAGAGGGGGAACTCCTAACAGAGGAGGATCATCCAATAGAGGTGGAAACCATAATAGAGGAGGACAGCAACAATATAGAGGGAAACAATCTAGCAAGGGAAAAGGAGGAGATAAATCAAAACAAGTTTGCTACAATTATGGCAAACCTGGCCATTATGCTCGAGATTGTTGGTCAAATACTTCACAAGGAAGCAACAGCAACCAGAGCAGTCAATTTGGGAATTTTGGAGAAGAGGAAGAGTCCTCAAATCTCTTTCTTTCTTATGGCCAGACAGAGCAAAATATGAATGATACATGGATTTTGGATACAGGGATTTTCATCTATCAACATAAGTATGCTGAGGATATGATCAAGAAGTTTGCTATGGGGCATTGCAAACCAGTTGCAACTCTAGTTGGACATGGAATCCAATTAAGCAAAGATGATGGAGCACCAAAAGTTGATGTGACCACTTTCAGAAGCATGGTTGGGAGTTTGATGTTTCTCGCCAACACCGCACTCGGATATTCAAGATGCTGTATCTCTTGTTTCTAGATTTATGTCTAACCCCTCTGAGCTGCATTTGCAGGTAGCTAAAAGAATTTTGAGATATGTGAAGGGTACATTGGATTTTGGAATCTAGTACTGTCAATGTAATACTATCAAGCTTGTAGGCTTCAGTGATAGTGATTGGGGTAGCAATATTGATGACAGGAAGTCAACATCAGGAAACTATTTTAGTCTTGGATCAGGACTAATAACTTGGAGTTCCAAAAAGCAGACAGTAGTAGCGCTATCTTCAATAGAAGCAGAGTATATAGCGGTTACTTATGCTAGTACTCAAGCCTTGTGGCTAAGGAAAGTACTAGAAGAGATTGGAGAACAAAGCAAAGTGGTCCGACCAAAATCTACTATGACAAGATCAGTGCCATTTAGTTGGCATATAATCTTGTCCACCATAGCAGAACCAAGCATTTTGATATGAAGTATCACTTCATCAGAGATATGGTGGAACATGAGATTGTTGAGCTTCAATACTGTCACACTTTGGAGAACATCGCTGACATCTTCACCAAGGCGATGACAAAAGCTCAATTTGTAAAGCTGAGAGACTGTGTAGTCAGTCCTCTCAACTTTAAGGGGAAGAATGTTACAAGTGTGAATAGGGTTGTTTCGAAATTGTCTTAGAAAAATCTCTTTTCTAAGCTTCAGTGTGAAATCTCCCTATATTTGTCGACAATTTTTTGTTGGCAAATGCCCTTAACTTCCCTCCTAATATCCCTCCTATCTTCCCCCTATTTTCCCTCCTCCTTATCCCTCTGTTAATACTTCTTTCCCCTTATCCCTTCATTTCCTCTCATCTCCTTATCCCTCCTTCGCCGTCTTCTCCCTTCTTTCTCTCCAACCTCCCACCTTATCCCTCCGTCTTATCCTTTCCCACCAACTACATTCTTCACTATATATTATTCATTTAACATATATTGTATGGTTAGAGAGGCTCATAATATAATAAATATTTATATCATCCTTTGCTCTTTTGATATTTGTTTTGACTGCGCATCGACTGTGTATGTTTGACTGCAATTGAATTCGACAGATAGGAGACAAGAGTAAATTTCTTTTATTTAAATAAATCAATGGAGGATCAGTAAAATTTGGTGATAATGGTTTAGAAAAATTTGTGGGAAAGGAACTTTAAGTTTAGATAATGGAAAAACAAAGATAGAGAATGTATTGTATGTCAAGGGATTGAGGCATAATTTACTAAGTGTAATCCAACTTTGTGATCAGGGGCACACGGTTACTTTTCATCCAAATAGATGTGAGATCAAAAAATCTAAAACTAGAAAGCTCATTACAGATTCCAATAGAACTACAAACAATCTCTACACGCTAAGTGAGATTAAGGGAGAAAAGTGTTTCTTATCACAAGAATATGAGATTTTGTTGTGGCATAGAAGAATGGGTCATTTGAACTTTGACAACATAGTGAAAAAAAGCAACAAGCAGGAAGTTAGATATTTACCCAAGATAAAAAGGCCATAAAACATAATTTGTGCACAATGTTAGCATGGGAAGCAAACTAGAACAAGTTTCAAGTTAAAATAATTTACGTTATATAAACCATTGAAACTAGTTCACACTGACCTACGTGGTCCTACAAGGACAAAGAGTCTACAGGGTGAAAGTTATGTCATGTTATAATATAGATGATTACTCCATAATGACTTGGGTGGCCTTCTTAAAAGAAAAGTCAGAAGCACTTAAGAAGTTCAAGGTATTTAAATAATTAGTAGATAATTAAATAGGTAGAAGGATTAAGTGTTTAAGATCAGATAGAGGAGGAGAATTTACTTCAAATGAATTCATAGAATTTTGTGAACAACATGGGATCAAAATAGAATATTCAGTAGAAATAACTCCTCAACAAAATAAAGTAGTTGAAAGGAAAAATAGAACTATTGAAAATATGGCTAGAGCTATGTTAAATGATTCTAAGGTTTCAGATGGTTTTTGGAGAGGTGCAATTCATACAATAGTGTATATCATCAATAGAACTCAAGTAAGAGTAAATCACTACAAAATCCCATATGAGCTCTGGAAAGGAAGACCATCCACTATAAAATATTTCAAAAATTTTGGAAGCAAATGCTACATAATATGGGAAGAGAAAAATTTGGGTAAGTTTGATTTAATATGTGATGAGGGAATTTTCCTTGGGTATTCCACCAAGAGAAAAGCCTATAGGTGCTATAATAATAGGACGGATACAATTATGGAAAGTATAAATGTGACAGTTGATGAACAAACTGGGTCAAAATAACTAGTTCAAGAAATTGAAGAAGAAATTTTCCAAGAATAATTAGGTCAAGAATTTGAAGAAGAAACTCAAAGAATACTACCTAAGACTCCATCCAAGTATGTGCACAAAAATCATCCAAGAGATCTAATTATTGGAAATCCAGATGAAATATAGACAAGGAGGAAGATAATAGGAACTAGTGAGCATGCAAATCTTTCTTTGTTATCTAAAATTGATCCCAAGGATTTCAATGAGGCAAGAGAATATAAGTTTTGGGTCAAGGCAATGGATGAGGAATTGGATCAAATAGAAAAAAGTGAGACTTGGGAACTTGTCCCATTAACAAAAGATAAGAATATAATTTTCACTAAATGGGATTTTAGAAACAAGCTAAATGAATATGGTCAGGTAGTCAAGAATAAAGCAATATTGGTATGCAAGGGTTATGCACAGGTTTAAGGGATTTACTTTGATGAAATATTTGCTCCTATTTCACGACTTGAGGCCATAAGGATATTTTTAGCTTTCTCAAGTTTCAAAAACTTCAAAGTATATCAAATGGATGTTAAATTAGCTTTTCTTAATGGTGTCTTGGAAGAAGAGGTCTACATTGAGCAACCTGAGGGATTCAGCCTAACTGATAAGCCAGATTATGTATGTAGATTAAAGAAGGTACTTTATGGACTAAAGCAAGATCCTAGATCCTGGTAGTCAAGGTTTGATAAGTATCTTTAGGAAAACAGTTTCAAAAAAGGAATAGTGGATAGTAACTTATACATTAAAAATAAAGTAAATGACTTACTAATTATGGTTGTTTATGTGGGTGATATCATTTTTGGAGGTAATAATGATAAGATGTGCCAAAAATTTACAAAGAGCATGAAAAATGAATTTGAAATGTCAATGCTTGGTGAGTTATCCTTATTTCTTGGACTACAAATTTCATAATCAAAGAAGGGTGTATTTCTCTCACAAACCAAGAATATAAAAGATAAGCTGAAGAAATTCAAGTCAGAATACTGTAAACCAATAAGTACCCCCATGATTACAAGATGCAGTTGAGTAAAGATGATGAATCTCCTGAGGCAAATTAGACAATGTATAGATCTATGATTGGTCATTTACTATATGTCACAGCTACAATACTAGATATAATACGAATATTGGGACTAGTGGTAAGATTTTAAGTAGCACCAAAGGAAACACATGTAATGGCAGTAAAGAGGATTCTCATATATTTAAAAGGGACTATGGATTTTGGACTCTGGTATCCCAAAAGCAACAATTTCACTCTCATAGCATATACAAATGCATATTGGGTAGGCAGTATTGATGATAGAAAAAACACAAGTGGAGGAGCGTTCTTTCTTGGAGATGTTTTAGTCTCCTGGCTAAGCAAAAAATGGGCATTAGTATCCTTATCCATAGAATATGTAGAGTACATTATAGCAGTTACTTGTTGCACATAGGTGTTATGGATAAATTAAACTTTAAAGGACTTCAAGATAGAGCATGATCATCTTATCTCCATACTATTTGATAATACAAGTGCTATAAACATTTTAAAGAATCCAGTGATGCACTCTAGGACCAAGCACATTTCAATCAAATATCATTTTCTGATAGAACAGGTGATGGATAAGCAAGTCATATTGGAATATGTTACTACAAAGGAGCATATTGTGGATATTTTCAATAAGCCACTTCCAAAGGAAACTTTTAAGTATCTTAGAGGAAAATTAGGAGTAGTTTTACTCCCACACCAAAATTAATCACCTCAAGGAGAGGAGGTGGGGATGGGGTTGAGCTAAGAGTCTTATCTTTAGCCCCAAAGGAGCCCCTTTGCCATTGATTTCAAATGGGTAGATATTTGAGTTAGGGGGAGATCATTCAGTCAAGGGAAGCGGTTTCTCAGGGGGAGCAAAATTGGAAAAAGGAAAAGGAATGTTTAAGAAAAATGGTTACCATCAATAACAAAGGGAGATATTGTTGGAAATTTGAGCATATTATGTTGTCATTGATGTCAAAAGTTTTAATGTCCAAGATAATTGAAATGTTTGTGAGAATATTCTTCATGATGGCACATAAGGAATGAAGAAAAAAGAAAAGTCTTCTCCATGGTGTTTATTTTGCAAAGGTTAAAATATTCATTAATGGTGGCAAAAGGTTATCCTTAAGAAAAGGCCCAAAAGGATTTTTAATATTTAAATTATAATATTTAAATCCATAGGATTTAAATTATTATAATTAAATATAATATTTATTTCAAAGAGCCAAATTTTGAAATCGAGCGTCGACATCGAATACTATGCCAATGATGGCATATTTATAATGCAATTTGAAGTGGTAAAATTTGGTTCATCGATTATTCTTGAGACTTGTTCATCGATCGATCTACGGTGGAAAGAGGGAAAAATTTATGATTTTGAAATTCAGGAAGGTTAAATACAAGGAGCAGAGGCTCTAAGTTTTAGTCTCGTTTAGGTAGGTAGCCTAAACGGTTTTGGTCATAGTGCTAGGGTATAGCAGCTGATAGGGCTCGTGATCGAGTCGTGGCAGAGGCAGTGTAAAGTTTTTAGATCATTTTTTTGTGTGTCAGAGTATAAGGACAAAGCAAAGGTAGTAGGGGTTTGGTTTCATGTGGATATCTAGCCCATGTAGTGGCCTTGCCATTGCTACGGCATGGGGCTAGTAGGTAACATGGGTTCAATTCTCAACGGTAGGTAGCAGCAAGAGATTAATTTTTTTTATAAAAATTAATTTATGCCCAAAGTCCAAAGTTGCTAAGGTATGCGCTAGCTAGGGAGATATAAGGAGTTTTGTGTTGATTTTATTTTTGCAATAAAAGGGGTTATGAAATGATTTCTTTTTCTTGAGCAAAATATTAAGTGGGTTTGTTTGCTAGTGCCTTGGGATAAAATTGAAGTGGTGATTTATTTATTCCTTTTGGAAATGCATTAGTGTCAAGTAGGAGATATAAGGTGTAAAATAAATATTTTATTATGTAATTGGTGATCTTTGTTGATGAATTTTTATTTGCAATGTTAGGAGTAATAAGGTGTAAAAGTGGTTTGACATTTTATTGAATCTTTGTATGGTGAAATATATGTTGAGGTGAAAAACTCATGTCAATATTTTGAGGAAGTATATTGCAAACTAACCTTTGAAGTGGCATTAGATATATTAGTTATTTGTGAGACAATTTTTGAAGACATATCTCCAAAAGATCAATTAAGAGGTATGGGTACATCATACCTTTATTTAAAGTATTTTTTTGAAATGAATGTTTTAGAAAATAAGGTGGAGAGAAAAGGATTGTCTGATAAGCATTGTTGGAAATATTTGAGTCAGTTTTGAAATCTACATTGTGCATCCTTGTTGAAATAAAGTGGAAATATCTATGTTAGGGTTTGTAAGCAAGTTGTGCTTTATCATTTGAATGATTGTGTGGAATATTTGAGTATTGGTTTGAGTGATTTTGAATGTGAATGAGCAAGTCTTTGAGAAGGCTTGAGGACAAATTTATGAGCAAAATTAGAGTAGATTTGATATAGAGTTTGATACAAATTTGTGAGTAGAGTTAGAGTATATTTGAGATATATTTTGGTACAGATTTGTGAGTAAAGTTAGAGTCGATTTGAGATAGATTTTGATGCAGATTTGTGAGCAAATTTGTGCTAGACTTAGGATAGAGTATGGAACAAAATTGAGACAAAATTGAGAGCAAGATTTAGAGGTGATAGAACAAAGAGGACAACAGTCTCCAACAGATAGAGATCCATCAGCCAAAGTAGTGGGGACTGAAATCGCCTATGGAGAGAGATCCACAAGCCATAGTAGTGGGGGCAAAAGTTTTCTATAAGATCACCAGCCATAGTAGTGGAGATAGAGATCTCCTATGGAGAGATATCCATAAACCAAAGCATAGGGGATTGGTGTCTCCTTTGGACAGAGGTCCATAAACATTGTAATAGGGATTTGATTTCCAAAGATTCATTGATAAAAATTTATAAGGAATATTTTCTCCATGGAGTAGCCCACATTAGATGAACCATGTTAAATCATGTCTCTCATGTGTGTGATGATGTGTGCACTATTTACTGCTTTGATGTTATTGTTCTTATCATTTGGATTAAGAAGCAAAAAGTTGTATCTTATACTGTTCACCCCCCAATATAAGCTAATGTTCTTCAACAATAAGCCAAAAGAGAAAAGGAAATGATTTTTTTGAATTAATCCAATAAGACAATTGAGATTTTCAAAAAAATCTCTATAAATGCAATCCTAAAACTAGGGCATCCATCTGGTCAAAAATTAAAAGAAATAAAATGATTGAGTGTTAATGAAAGGAACAAAGGAACCTATTGAAGAATTTTTTACTTCTAATGCAAATCTATTGAATCTAATGAGATCTTGGTAATCTAATTCCGCATAGAATTTTTGTCAAAAAACCTTTCTTTCAATATCGTTGTCAGCTTCAAAGAAAATCTTCTTAGATGCTTCAAACATAGTTGTCCTTGGAAGAAGTCATAGGAGATAAAATTTTGACAACAAGCAATTGAGTAACGAAGATTCACATCTGCTCTAATACCATGTTATATTTAACAATGGTTTCTAGAAATGAATAAAATCAACACGTTAACTAGTATTTTCTAAAAAATAAATATACATGCAAATAAATGCACACAATATATGGGTATTTCTATGGCCACTAGATAATATTACTATCAAAGAATAGAATTACACTCCAACCAATGATCAAATGGTTGGTACAATGAGGTATCCATACCCAAATACAAGATACATTTAGGTCAAGGTTAAGAGAATGACCTTAAGGATTAAAATAATAAAATATTACAAAAATATATTTTCAAGGTTTACAAGGGCCCAAAGGGCTTATATGAACAATACATTATAAAAATCAGTCATAGCTTGAAGAGAAACTTAATGACCACATATTCCACAACCCTAAAGTTCATAATTTCATTAGGAATCAATTTTTATCAATGCCAAGATTTAATAGTTACATGAAATGATTATGTTTTTTATAGAAAGTAGAAAAAATGTGTAATAATATAATATTAGATGCCATTGGGATACATGACCAAGAGAAACAATAAAGAGATTCAATAATGGTAACATGGATATTTAAATCTTGATTAAGTTGTGCTTGGATGATGTATTTATGTTATAATATTTACCTTAAATAGTTCTCTATTGCTTGTACCTTGACTCCAATTTTAACAAGATAAGTTTTAAACACTATAATTTTTATAGTTACTAGAATAAGATAGTGTGCTTTTACTTTTATATGAATAACCAAATAAACTTGTGAAATAGATAAACATGATAAATATGATGTCAAGACTTGCTTTATACAAGACTCAAATGATTCCATGACAAATAAAAGATGATACAATCACAAAATATCATTATGTATCTAATTATATATGCATCAATAGAATGGAAGGTTGAAAGCATACCAATAATGGTCAGGTGGGTATGTATCATCTTAATACTCAAAATGGAAAATATGTTTAGTTAAAAAACTTGGATAAATAAAGAACAAGATTAAATAAACCTCATAAAATTTGGAAATAAAATAAACAATAGAGTAGTAAGGTGGTGTGATTGCCAACCTAAATTCATAATTAAAAAATATAGAAAATAAGACCAATAAACTATTGGTCACATCAAACAGGCTTAACTAGTTAAATTCTTCGACTTTCAAGGAGGAGACCTTGATTTAAATCTTGTCAAATATTACATGCATAATTACCAAGTTGTCATAATACCATTTTGTGGTCATGATAATATGGATGGGACCTATTTAAGTCCCATACAACCAATTAAAAAAAACTATTGGTCACAATCTAAGCCATGAATTCTAATTAAAAATACTAATTAAAGATAATTTGGACCTTATATTGTATTGATGCTCAATATAAATGATTGAAAGATAATGATAACTAAAAGGGGAGATTAAAGAAGCTTGTAAAATGAAATTATATCAACAAAATTGAAAAATAAAATAAACAACATAAGAAAGAGATGGAGCAATTTATGACTTAACATCATAGTACATAAAATGATGATGCAAGAAACAAATACCAACATATAAACCAAGAAAATTAATCAAGAAAATAGAATCAAGATGAAAATGCACTGATCAAGTTGGACAAAGTCGATGGCATAGTTATAGACAAGTTCATTTATTGAATAAACAAAATGAATATGGAAATACAATCATCAAGGTGGAAAAAATGGTTGGCATAGTTATAGATAAGTTCATTATGGTTAAACATTTTTTCATGATACTATGATCAAGTGATAGAACACTAGGAACCTAAGATTTCAAAGATATAAAATCTCATAAATAAAAGCATGAGAAAGGTAAAATAATATTATAAGAGATGAAATAGATGGTCAAGACAAAATTTATGAAGGTAATCATGAATAAAAGTATTAACCATAGAAAATTGGTGTAAATAGAAACCATTTATGCAAATGGTAACTTATTGGGTATATTGAAAAGATACAAAACCAACACCACTTTCAAAGAAGTTGATCACCTAAAGAATTCAAGGATTCTTAGCCTATGAAGTTAAAATGACCTCCATAGTGATCAATTGACATGAAAATTCTACAACTATAGGGGTAGCAATTTTATGTTAATGGAATATTCTTGATTAGTGGTTTGTTGGAATTTTTGGAACTTTACCACATTTCAATTTTGTTTTGATAACTGATTGTAAAATTTTGATGAATTTTCCAATGAAGGTGTTGCATTTTTAATGCATCTAGTTTTACTGCAATTTTAAAATTTTTTGCCTCTTTATTTCTATAATAATGCATTACTGTCAATAATATCAAAATCATGTAAGCAATGGGGAAATTTTTGTTTAAAACTGCCAAGGAAGTGAAATGAGGGTAAGGAGTTTGTTTTCAAAGGAGAAGTGCTTCGGGAGGAAGAGTGACAAAGTTGGGTGCTTTCACCCCAAGATGTTTCACCCCAAAAAATATTAAAATCATGTTTGGATCTCAAGAAGGGAATGGAGAAGCATTTTCACCCCAATCGAGGGGCGAATATCCATGTCGCCCATCTTGGAGGTAAAAATAAAATTTAAAGATGCTTTCAAATTAAAGTCACCCAACATGAAGAAATAAATATTGTAAGAGAGAAGTAAAGGAAATAAGGCATTCTTGCCCCAATTGAGGGGTGAAACCTCTTGTCACCCCTATTTGGGGTGAAAGTCATTTTAAAATCACCCACCATGACAAAGAAAATAAAAAATATGCTACGTAAATTAAAATTGCTTTCACTCCAAGAGAGGTGTGAAACTCCTTGGTACCCCTCTTTGGGGTGACATGCAATGCAAAGTATTATGGGGTAGAAATACGTAAGTGGGCACCCACAAATTCAAGCAAAGTTTTAAGAAACGTTGTCACCCCAAGAGAGGGGCGAAACTTTCTGTCACCCCTCCTTAGGGTATAACATATCCTGGGTGCAATGTTAAGAGAAGATGTACTGGGCCCAACCTTGGGTAAATTAAGGTGGTGCTTTTGAAGAACACAAGCTTATACTAAGAGGGGGGGGTGAACAGTATAAGACCACTTTTAACTTTATCTTTCAATACAGCTTTCAAATCAATAACATGCAAAATAGAGATAGCAAAAATAATAGCAGTAAAACAATGCACAAAATGTAATCCACAAAGAGACACAACAATTTACGTGGTTCACCCAAGGTGGGCTACTCCACGGATAAAACTTTTCTTCTAAAAGTTATATCAAAGTCCTCTGGGAATCCTTCTCGATTACAATGTTTATGAGCCACAACTCAAAGGAGACACCTTCCCCTAATTCTGCTTTGGCTGGTGATCCTCTAGAAGACCTCTATCTCCTATGCCCTTAGCAAGTGGAACTCTTTCCATAGAAGACACCTGTCTTCCCTACTCTGGCTGGAGATCTCTGTCCTCAACTTTGTCACCACAAGCTGATCCTCTTATCTACACCAAAACACAGTCCTTCGGTCTGGAACAATTCTATCCTCTTCCTCTTTTCTTTTCTGTTATAGTTGTACTTGGTTGAAACCAACTTTTCATAGTCTACGCAAACACAGCAGCATCCGATCAACTTAAACTCTTCTACAAAAACATAGCAGCATAGTCTTCGCACATACAGTAGCACAGTCTTCGCATGAACAACAACACAGTCTTCGCATGAACAACAGCACAGTATTCGCATGAACAATAGCACAGTCTTCGCATGAACAACAAACACAATAGTATCGACTTCGTGCACTCTGTGTCCTTACAGTCTCCTACACTTAGACGATTCGACGAAATGCACTCTTATACTGCAATTGATCTTCGCACTCTACTTTTTCGAAAATCGAACCTCACTGTCGCACTGCATCTGCGAATGCCACTCTTTGAATGCACACTTTGATCAATGCCCAAACTACTCAAACAGCCCTCCTTTAATACTCACAATCTCAAGATGAAATCTTTGTTCTTAGTCGGCTGTTTTACCCTTCAACCACGTCGGCTGTAAAACCCTGTGCTGCGTCGGCCCAGATTTAACTCTGTCGGCTTCACAGCCTCCCTGAAGTTTCTGGCATGAAACTTCAACATGTCATGATATCGTGACACCTTTGCCTGTCGTACACCTTCTATACCTTGCTGTAGCGATATCGCGACACTTTTGCTTTTGTCTGCTTCCTTTGCTCTTCTATCACGAAATCATGACACTTCTACCTTTTGCTATCGTCATCTCACTTCTATCATGAAATCATGACGCTTTAGACTTCAAAGCCTTCTTCTCCGCTTTTGTCATGAAATCGTGACACCTTTGCCTCTTGCTGACATCATCAGTAACTTTGTCATGAAATCGTGACTCTTTAGACTCCAAAGCCTTCTTCTCAGCTTTTGTCATGAAATCGCGACACCTTTGCCTCTTTCTGATGTCATCAACAACTCTGTCATGAAATCGCGACGCTTTAGACTCCAAAGCCTTCTTCTCAGCTTCTGTCATGAAATCGTGACACCTTTGCCTCTTGCTGACATCATCTGCAACTTTGTCGTGAAATCGTGACACTTCTTGCTTCTTCAACCTTTTCTCGGTTTGTACCAGCAAAAATGGAACATGTCACAAAATCGCGATGCTTTCGCTGCCTTAAGCTCTTTTCTGTCAAAGGCCCACGAAACTGGAACATGTCGCGAAATCATGACGCTTTCGCTGCCTTAAGCTCTTTTCTGCCAAATGCTCATGAAACTGGAACATGTCATGAAATCGTGACGCTTTCACCAACTGCAGGCTGCTAACTCAACCTATCGTGAAATTGTGACGCTTTCACCAACTACAAGCTGCCAACTCAACCTGTCGCGAAATCGTGACACTTTCTGCATCCGTACAACTTCTTTGAAACCTGTTGTGAAATCGCGACACTTCCTGCAACTCAACACTGCCAACTTAACATGTCACGAAATCATGACAGTTTTGCCTAAACTTTCTCTCTCTTCAAAACATGTCGCGAAATCGTGACAATTTTGCCTACTTCGTCTCTGCCTTCCAGCATGTCACGAAATCGTGACAGTTTTGCCAAAACTTTCTCTCTCCTAAAACATGTCGCGAAATCGTGACAGTTTTTCAAACCGCCTGCAAACTTATTCTAACTTAACTTTTTCTTGATCTTTTGCAACTGGGCTACTCTGAATTTCTTGGAGACTTACTGACCAGCTGAAACCTTTCAACAAAACACATTCTTTGACATAGAAACAAATTGCTTCAAGAACTCCTTGATATCAAAAACAACAACTACCAAGAGCTCCTTGACATCAATGACAACAACTATGCTTAAGCAAAGGCAATGTACTCAAGGTACCCAAAATTGCCAACAATCTCCCCCTTTGTCATTGATGGCAAACCTTTACTAAAAACACCTCTTCAAGAGCCAAAACTGAAATCAATCTCTTTGAAGTTTTGCTCCCCCTGACTTGAAGCTTTCCTCTTCACTTGAATCTCTCCCCCTTACTCATATCTCTCCCCCTTTGTCATCAATGGCAAAGGGTCACCTTTGGGGCTCGGGACTAAGAATGAGCCTCTTAGCTTAGTCCCTCCCCCACCTCCTATTGAGGTGATTTAAAACAAGGTTGGGAGTGAAACTCCCATTAGACACTCATCATCAGTGTCAACAATTTCTTTGTCGGGCCTTTTCTTGAGCTCTTTGTTAATGTTTCTGTTCTTGGCACTTTTCTTGTTCTTGTTCTCATCTCTGTTCTTGTCCACACCTTGATCCTTGGACCTGTTTAAACCACTGTTCTTGTTCCTGTACCTTAGAAGATCAGCTCTGCACTGTCTGGCTATGTGACCTGTATTGTTGCATTTGTAACAAACAACAATATTATTTCTTTTAGGTATAGCTATTCTTTGAATTCGCCTGTTCTGACTAACCCAGTTCCTATTATTTGCTATGCAGAAGGTTGCCTTGTGCTCGAACTGATTACAAGAGTAGCAATACCCTTGAAATAAATTACGAATTCTAAAATTATTGTTAACCTTCTTCATTTGAGACATGCAATGTGCAGCCATGTGTCCAAACCTGTAACACGCAAAACATCTACCGTAAAATATTCTTTTAATCGATCTCTTGGGTCCCGAAAACTTTTGCTTCACTTTCAAAAATCTATTTTCTGTTTCTGCGCATTCATCACTCACGGACTCATGATCTGAAGTACTTTCTTCATCAGAGCTTTCTTCCTTTTGAAATCTCTTGCTGGATTCCCCAACCTGTTTCTTGTGCGGCTCAACAAAACCGAGACCTGTTTTATCTGTTGGATTTCTTTGAATTTTGATGAGAGACTTAAATTTCTTGGAGCTATCCTAAAATCTGTACAACTTATCCTTGTAATATTTATTTTCCTCTTTCATTGCAGCCATTTTTTGTTCTAATTCACTATACTCAAGCATCTTAGATTCTAACTCATTCTTGAGTTCTTGAGTCTTAGCCATAGAGATGTCAAGACTTTCTATGAGTTCATCTCTCTCCATACAACATTCATCTAACTTTATCTTGAGTCTATCATTCTTCTTTCTTTCCTTTTTCAAAACACTAAGAGCATTATTGAGTTCACATTCAAGATCCTCCATTTGATTGCACTTTGAATTATCAAGGCCTTTTTCAAATTTCTTATCACTAGAGGTGCTACCTTTTTCAAAAACCATACATGCATCTTCCTTATCATTTTCTGGAGCATCCTCATACATACTAGCAACCAATTCATTATTTGTGCAATCATCCTCAAGGTGCCCAAAATTTCCACATCTTAAACATTTTATGACAATGAATTTATGTTTCGGTTCTTCCTCCTTTTCTGAAATGAACAGCATCTCATTTTTACCATCACTGGAAGAGCTTTCACTATTACTGCTAGAACACTTACTTGCTTTGTCCAGATAGAAGCTCTTTTTGTTCTTGTGAGAATACCTCTTTCCTTGATTGATGTGCTCATCTTTGTTCTTTCTGTAATACCTGTATTTTTCAAAATCCTTGCTCTTAACATCCTGTATATCTTCATCACTTTCATTTTTGGAAACAGTACAGTCAGTAGCATAATGACCATACTTTCCACAGTTGAAACATCTTATATTTTTCTTACTTTTGTGCTTTCTAGAGAACTTGCCTTTCTTGTTGTAGTATGCTTCTTCCTCACTAGAAGACTCATCACTCTCTTGAATCTGTTTGCCTTTTGATTTCTTGGTAGCTTTGAAAGCTGCCTCTTTCTTTATATCAACATTCACTTGAGTTCTCAGCTCAAATGCTGCAAGAATACTATGGAGTTCATCCTTTTTCAACTTATCTAAATCTTTGGCTTCCTCAATAGCATAAATCTTTTCACTAAATCTATTAGGAAGAGATCTTAAAATCTTATCACACACATCATTTTCAGCAAGTTCAAGACCTAGGTCTTTCATAGAATTAACAACTTCATCCATACGGAGCATGTAGTCACTAATATTTTCATCATCATTCATCTTGAGTTGTTCAAATATACCTTTGAAGTGTCTCAACTTGGCCTTTCGGACATTTGCATCACCTGTATGAACAACCTACAATTGTTTCCACATTTCACCGGTTGTCTTGTAGTGAATAACTTTGGTAAGATCAGCCTTCTGTAAACCCTTCAGGATTGCATTCATGGCTTTTGAGTTGCTGTGATGTAGGAGCCTATCTTCTTTAGTATAAGGACCATTTGCAGGAATGGTGTATCCATCTTCAATAACTTCCCATACCTCATTACCAAGAGCCATAAGATAGACTTTCATTCTTGCACTCCACAGACCGAAATCTGATCCATCAAGAATAGGTGTTGCATTGCCACCTAAAAAATCCATTATGTTCTTAACCAGTTCTTCCTTCCGGCTGTAAAACCTTTTCGAAGGAACCCGCTCTAATACCAATTGAAGAACACAAGCTTATACTGAGAGGGGGGGGTGAACAATATAAGACCACTTTTAACTTTATCTTTCAATACAACTTTCAAATCAATAACATGCAGAATAGAGATAGTAAAAATAACAACAATAAAACAATGCACAAAATGTAATCCACAAAGAGACACAACAATTTACGTGGTTCACCCAAGGTGGGCTACTCCACGGATAAAACTTTTCTTCTAAAAGTTATATCAAAGTCCTCTGGGAATCCTTCCCGATTACAATGTTTATGAGCCATAGCTCAAAGGAGACACCTTCCCCTAATTCTGCTTTGGCTGGTGATCCTCTAGAAGACCTCTATCTCCTATGCCCTTAGCAAGTGGAACTCTTTCCACATAAGACACCTGTCTTCCCTGCTCTGGCTGGAGATCTCTGTCCTCAACTCTGTCACCACAAGCTGATCCTCTTATCTGCACCAAAACACAGTCCTTCGGTCTGGCACAATTTTGTCCTCTTCCTATTTTCTTTTTTGTTATAGTTGTACTTGGTTGAAACCAACTTTTCACAGTCTGCACAAACACAATAGCAGCATTCGATCAACTTAAACTCTTCTACAAAAACACAGCAGCATAGTCTTCGCACATATAGCAGCATAGTCTTCGTATGAATAGCAGCACAGTCTTCGCATGAACAACATCACAGTCTTTGCATGAATAGCAACACAGTCTTTGCATGAACATTAGCACAACAGTATCAACTTCGCACACTCTATGTCCTTATAGTCTCCTACACTTAGACAATTCAACGAAATGCACTCTTATACTGCAATCGATCTTCGCACTCTGATTTTTCAAAAATCAAACCTCACTGTCGCACTGCATCTACGAACACCACTCTTCGAATGCACACTTCGATCGATGCCCAAACTACTCAAACAACCCTCCTTTAATACTCATAATCTCAAGATGAAATCTTTGTTCTTAGTTGACTTTTTTGCCCTTCAACCACGTTGGCTGTAAAACCCTGTGCTACGTCGGCTAAGATTTAACTCTGTCGGCTTCACAGCCTCCTTGAAGTTTCTGGCATGAAACTTCAACATGTCGCGATATCGTGACACCTTTGCCTATCGTACACCTTCTATACCTTGTTGTAGCGATATCGCGACGCTTTTGCTTTTGTCTGCTTCCTTTGCTCTTCTGTCATGAAATCATGACACTTTTGCCTTTTGTTGTCGTCATCTCACTTCTGTCATGAAATCATGACGCTTTAGACTTCAAAGCCTTCTTCTCCGCTTCTGTCATGAAATCGCAACACCTTTGCCTCTTGCTGACATCATCAGTAACTCTGTTGTGAAATCGTGACGCTTTAGACTCCAAAGCCTTCTTCTCAGCTTTGTCGCAAAATCGTGACACCTTTGCCTCTTGCTGACGTCATCAGCAACTCTGTCATGAAATCGTGATGCTTTAGACTCCAAAGCCTTCTTCTTAGCTTCTGTCGTGAAATCACGACACCTTTGCCTCTTGCTGACGTCATCTGCAACTTTATCACAAAATCGTGACACTTCTTGCTTCTTCAACCTTTTCTCGGTTTGTACCAGCAAAAATGGAACATGTCACGAAATCGTGACGCTTTCACTGCCTTAAGCTCTTTTCTATCAAAGGCCCGTGAAACTGGAACATGTTGCAAAATCGCGACGCTTTCGCTGCCTTAAGCTCTTTTCTGCCAAATGCTCATGAAACTGGAACATGTCACGAAATCGCGACGCTTTCGCCAACTGCAAGCTGCTAACTCAACCTGTCGTGAAATTGTGACACTTTCGCCAACTACAAGCTGCCAACTCAACTTGTCACAAAATCGTGACACTTTCTGCATCCGTACAACTTCTTTGAAACCTGTCGCAAAATCGTGACACTTCCTGCAACTCAACACTGCCAACTTAACATGTCACAAAATCGTGACAGTTTTGCCTAAACTTTCTCTCTCCTCAAAACATGTCGCGAAATCATGACAGTTTTGCCTGCTTCGTCTCTGTCTTCCAGCATGTCATGAAATCGCGATAGTTTTGCCAAAACTTTCTCTCTCCTAAAACATGTCGCGAAATCGCGACAGTTTTTCCAGCCGCCTACAAACTTATTCTAACTTAACTTTTTCTTGATCTTTTGCAACTGGGCTACTCTGAATTTCTTGGAGACTTACTGACCAGCTGAAACCTTTCAACAAAACACATTCTTTGACATAGAAACAAATTGCTTCAAGAACTCCTTGATATCAAAAACAACAACTACCAAGAGCTCCTTGACATCAATGACAACAACTATGCTTAAGTAAAGGCAATGTACTCAAGGTACCCAAAATTGCCAACAACTTTCACCCCAAAAGAAGGGTGAAACTCATTATCATCCTTCCTTGGGATGAAAGAGAATTTTTAAAGGTTTTTAAAGAAGGTATATTAATGAAATCAAAGCCCATGCTAAAGTAATTTGTGATTTCATCCATAGTTAAGCATAAATAAAGGATAACACCTGGAGGAAACTCAAAATGATAGAAAATCAAAGTCACCTCCATAAAGGGAAACTAGGGTGAATGGATTTCGAAAAAAAAATTGGATGCAATTCATTCAAGTAATACCACCTTTCCAAAAGGATGAATATTCCTATCATCCTCTCTCAAGGCGACAACAAAAAAAATAATTATAAGGAGAATATTAAAAGATGAAAGTGCTCAAATATCGGGCTAGGCTATGCTATCACCTACTACCACTCTGATAAAGTTGTTTCACCCCTTCCTTCGGTGAAATCAACTCCTCAACAGAGATATAGCTCCTTGGTACACTCTTTCACAATTTTTCTAGAAGTAAAGCAAGGAAAAATAGCATTAAATTATGGGAGTGATGCAGGAAATATTTCCATAATATTTGCTTCAATGTTGAGAGATCAGAGGTAATTCTTGCTCATTTCCAACACACCAACTATAAATCACAATGATCTTCACAAGCAAATTTAATACTCGATGGACTTTTCTAGAGGAATTAAATTTCCAAGGGACATGGTGAATCAAATTCATGCTCGATCTTCAAGCGATTTTGTTATGTCCCAATGCACCGATGCCCAAGGTTGTTTTGAGAATTTACTTTCATTAACTTCTTCATGTGATTTTCTCCCATCAAATCTGGATCATGGTTTCTTTGTAGAATATTTTGACTAGAATGTATTTGATGCCGAGGAGAAAAATATGCATTCTATTTTTTGATACCAGCATTTTGTTGTATATGCATTAAATGATAGAGGTAAAATCCCTCTATAAAATACTAATCAATTTTCATTGTAAAGGAGGGAAGGTTGGACATTTTGAGTCCCTAAGCTAAAAGTTATCATTGATGTCAAAATGACCTATGCAAATAAGCACTATGATTTTGCTCCACAAAGAAGCTTCATGAGAAGCAAATGTTTTGATCAAAGGTTTAAGAATGGATGCATGGATTTTGGTTCCAAAAGGAGCTTCAAGGGAAGCTTAGCAAAAGGTTTTATTTAAAACCATGGATGGCATAATTGAAATGGGTTTTCCTTAAAACCCAGGTTGGCTTTTCGTTTCATCAAAAAAGGTGCCCCGATGATGGAGAAATTTAATTTTAAATATTTTTATTTTAAACCATGGATGGCAGATTTGAAATGGGTTTTTCTTAAAACCCAATTTGGCTTTTCGTTTCATCGAAAAAGGTTCCCCGATGATGGGGAAAATTAATTTTAAATGTTTAAGTGTAAATTTTAATTTATTTAAAATTTAAATTTAAATTTAAAATTAATTAAAATCGTTTTCCCTCCCTTTTTCATCGATGTTGACATTATTTCTTCCCCCATTCATTTCATATATAAAAGGTGCCATTAATGCTAATCTAAGTCCAAGTTCCGAATTCAAATATCAATAAAATTCTTTAATATTTGTCCTTCCAAATTCGAGGATTCACATGCCACGTGATTGGAGGAAGCGCTGGTCAAAAGGGTCAAAGTGATTTGGGCGCTTCAAGGAAGAGAACGTGGTTTTACCTCCATGTGGAAGGTCTAGCCCACACAATAGGTGGAGAGATCACTAAGGCTCGTGATTGCTAAGTCGAGGGTTCGAACCACCCAAATACCACTTTTGCCAAGGTATGGAAATTACGTAATATCTGTAGGCGCCGCATTTTTTTTAGAAAGGTAAATATTTCATTTTACCTAAGGTTCCTATGCATTGGTGTTTGTGGAGATTTTTTTGAAGTGTTTAGTGGCTATGCTTTGAAGTTTATTGAGTATGGGATATTATTTTTGAAAGTGCAAAAGTGATAAATAAGGATATAAAATATTTTATTTTACTTTTTATGGTATAAGCGGTTTTTGGAGTGACAAGGTTATGCGATATTTTGACTTATTTTATTTTATGGTACAAGTGGTTTTAGGAGTGATAAGGAAGTTGTGCATTAATTCTTTAGAAGGTTTTCTAATTAAAATCCTTGGTGAATATTATTGTGAAGTGGAGTAATGTTGAGTATTTTGTGATCTACTAACCCTTGTGAAGATTGGCAAAAGAATATTGTGATTGTGGCATATTTCCAAAGAGGCTTCTTCATCTTCATAAAAGGTATGGGCACATTCTCCTATTGATTGATTATGGTGGTTGATTTCTAAAATATCATTGGAGAGAAGAGGATTGATTGTGGTTTCCTTTTCGAAAGTGATTGGTGTAATGCTTCAAGGTTTTCTGGATTGAGAGTTGTGATTAAACCTTGTTTTATAAGCATTATTGTTGAAGCCCATTGGTTGTGCAAAGAACTTGAACTTGAGTTAGAGAAGAACATGAGTATCATTGTTATGTGAGATTTGTGGTTGAGAATTGTTGGAAATTATTTTGAGTTGGTTGATACATGCTTGGACTAGGATTTGTGAGAAAGGAGTGATCCACAAGATGATTGGTTGAGTAGAGTTGATTGAGCCTAGTCAAGTGAATGTGTGAAGTGGTCGTTCAAGTTCCAAGAAATAAACTATTCTATATTCTGATTTGAGTTGAGATTGAGAATTGAGAATAGAACATATAGAGTCTCTAACAATTCTCTTTATGCTTCTATGAGATTGATTTGAGTTGAGATTGGGATTTGAGATTAGAACATATAGAGTCTCTAACAATTCTCTTTATGCTTCTATAAGATTGATTTGAGTTGAGATTGGGATTTGAGAATAGAATATATAGAGTCTCTAACAATTATCTTTATGCTTCTATAAGATTGGGATTTGAGTATAGAACATATTGAGTCTCTAACAATTCTCTTTATGCTTCTATGAGATTGAGTTGAGATATTGATTGAGCATTAAGCTTAGAACATATTGAGTCTCTAACAATTATCTTTATGATTCTATGAGATTGAACAAGTTCTATGTGATATTTTTAAGCAGATTTGAGTCAAGTCTTTGAGAAGGCTTGTGGACTAATTTTATGTGAGATTTAGTGAAAGCTTGCTATGCATATTTGAGCAAGTCCTACAAAGGACTTATCGAGCAGATTTGGACAAGTTTTGAGTGAGCTTATTGAGTATATATGGACAAGTTCTAAGTGATCTTGTTGAGAATATTTGGACAAGTTCTGAGTAAGCTTGTTGTGCATATTTTGATAGGTTTTGTGTGGACCTGTTGAGTATATTTGAGCAGGTTTTGTGTGGAACTGTTGAGCAGATTTGAGCAAGTTTTATGTGGATCTATTGAGCATATTTGAGCAGGTTTTGTGTGGACCTATTGAGTATATTTGAGAAGGTTTTGTATGGACCTGTTGAGCATATTTGAGTAGGTTTTGAGTGAACCTATTGAGCAGATATGTGCTAGATCAACTAGGTTGTGTTTAGTATAGTATTGAGACAGAGTATAGAGGGCAGAGTCTCAGTGGATAGAGATCTAGCAACCAAGACGATTGAAGATAGATCTAAGTCAGGAGTCTTCAAGTGGAGAGATATCCACCAGTCAGTGCAGTAGAGAGACAAAGTCTTCTAGAAGATCACTAGCCAGAGTAGAAGGGGAAAGAGTTCTCCTATGGAAGAGATCCACGAACTTGAGATTAGGGGATCAACATCTCCTTTGGATAGAGGTCCATAAACATTGTAATTGGGAAGGATTCCCATAATATTATTTGAGAAATATTTAGAAGAAATATTTTCTCTGTGGAGGTAGCCCACATTGGGTGAACCACATTAAAATTGGTGTCTCTATTATGTGTGATGATTTATGCATTACTTTGGTTATTGCTATTGATATTTCCATTGATTATATTGATTAATACTATTTGGGAAAGAAAATTAAAAAGTGGTCTTATATTTTTCACCCCCCTCTTAGTATAAGCTTGTGTTCTTCAATTGGTATCAGATCTGGTTCCTTCGAAAGAAGTTTAACATCTTGAAGGAAGATCCTACAAGAACACAAATGGCAAAGAAAGGCAAGAGTAGAAGCATGAGACACAAGAAGAAAATAAAATCTATGGTCATGAAAGAAAAGGAAGAAGAGTTTAATATTGTTGTGTTGGGAGGACACATGGAAATAGATTCAATAGATGAATCAAGTAATGGAGAAATATCCAGACTAATAAAGTTTTGTACCATATGTGGGAACACAGGTCACCATGCAACTTATTGTCCACAAGAATGTTTTTTTTGTGGTCAACTTGGCCATGATGCAAGATATTGTAATGGGTTTAGTAGTAGTGAATATGAAGATGATATTCTCGAAAATGAAATCCTAGAGATTGTTTCAAGAAAGGATAACAGGGACAATAAAAATAGGTATGAAGAAGAAACTCTACTTTTAGTAATAGAAGAAAAAGAAGATGCTTCAAAAAAATAAAAAGAGGAATCCACTCTTAAAGAGCTTATTGAATTTAAAAGAGAGAATTTAGAATTGAAGGCTCAAATACAAGAAGATGAGAAATGTAAGACAAAGCTTCTACAGGATATCTTTGACTTGAGAGATAAGGTTGAAAAAGCAAGAAGAGTTGAAGAAGGTATGATTAAACAATCAAAGGCAAAAGAGATAGAATGTGAAAGGCTTATGATTACTCTTGAAGAACTAAAAAGGGAGAACTCAGGATTAAGGGATCAAGCTCAAGAAGATGAGAAATAAAAAGCAAGGTTTCTATAGGAACTCACTAAATTCAAATAAAATTTGAAGAGACAAGAAAAATTGAATAAAGTATGGCCAAAAAATTAAAAACAAAAGATCTAGAGTGTGAAATATTAGAGCATGAGATAGTTTCACTAAGGGGAAGTAAAAGTTTCTAAGGAAAATCTACACAAGTTTGAGGAAAATTCAAAGACCTTGGATAGGATTATCAATGCACAAAGGTCATCAGTCACCATGATAAGACTTAGTTCTAAAGAAGAACAAGGGAAACAGGAAACAAAAAAAGGAGAGTCAAGCTCAAACACCAGAAAATAAGAAGAGTCAAAATAAGTAAGTAAAAGGGAGAGTGATACTTCTAAGGAGAAGTTGGACAATAGAAAGTTCAACAAGGAAAGGAACAATGCACAAGTAAGGAACAAATGGAACAAGAAACAAGTAGAAGAGACTAAGAGACCAATGGGGTCTAGGCAAGGTTTCTTCAATGGGAGATGCTTTTCATATCATAGGTTTGGACACATGGCTTCATAGTGCAGGACACATGAAAGACAAGAATATGGGAAAGGATAACTTTTCCATAGGTATTGCTACTCATACAATGAGTTTGGTCACAAGGCAATGAATTGCAGGGTTCATGACAGAAGAGGATATGGCTTCACTAGGAGATATCCTAAGACATTTGCACCTCCAAGGAATAATAACATTAAGTGTTATAAGTGCAATAATGATGGTCACATAGCAATATGGTGTAGACAAAATATTCTAGAAGCAGGTATGAACAGGAACATGGATGAGAACAGGATCAGGAACAGGAACATGGATGAGAATAGGAACAGGAACAAAAATAGGAACATGGATGAGAACAAGAAGAGGAACAGGAACATGGATGAGAACAAGAACAATAATAGGAATAGAAGTAATGATAGGAACAGGGATGATGACTTGGATAGAAATAGTGAGAGGATTTAGAAAGTTCATAAAAGAAGAGATAAAGATAAAGGTAAAGAGCAGTGCTTTCGGGGAGTAGAAATACTCCCACCCTAGAATTAACCACCTCATGTGGAGGTGGGGGAGGGGCTAAGCTAAGAGGCTCATTCTTAGCCTCGAGCCCCAAAGGTGACCCTTTGCCATTGATGTCAAAGGGGGAGAGATTTGTGTATATTCGGGAGAGTTTTTGATATAGGGAGAGATTTGATATTTGAGAGAGCATTGAGCCAGGGGGAGCAAAGTCCCAAGGGGAGCAGAAAAGAAGGTCAGATTTTAATAAAAGGATATGGGTTGCCATTAATGACAAAGGGGGAGATTGTTGGACATTTTGAGTCCCTAAGCTAAAAGTTGTCATTGATGTCAAAAGGACCTATGCAAGTAAGCACTATGATTTTGCTCCACAAAGAAGCTTCATGAGAAGCAAAGGTTTTGATCAAAGGTTCAAGAAGGGATGCATGGCATTTGGTTCCAAAAGGAGCTTCAAGGGAAGCTTAGCAAAAGGTTTTTTATGAAAACCATGGATGGCAGATTTGAAATGGGTTTTTCTTAAAACCCAAGTTGGCTTTTCATTTCATCGAAAAAGGTGCCCTAGTTATGGAGAAATTTAATTTTAAATATTTTTTATTTTAAACTATAGATGGCATATTTGAAATGGGTTTTTCTTAAAACCCAAGTTGGCTTTTACTTTCATCGAAAAAGGTGTCTCGGTGATGGAGAAAATTAATTTTAAAGGTTTAAGTGTAAATTTTAATTTATTTAAAATTTAAATTTAAATTTAAAATTAATTAAAATCATTTTCCCTCCCCTTTCCGTCGACGTCGACATTATTTCTTCCCCCATCCATTTAATATATAAAAGGTTCCATTAATGCTAAGCTAATTCCAAGTTCTGAATTTCAATATCAATAAAATCCTTTAATATCTGCCCTTCCAAATTCAAGGATTCGCATGCCACATGATTGGAGGAAGTGCTGGTCAAAAGGGTCAAAGTGATTTGGGCGCTTCAAGAGAGAGAACATGGTTTTACCTCTATGTGGGAGGTCTAGCCCACACAATGAGTGGAGAGAGTGCTAAGGCTCGCAGCTGCTAGGTTGGGGGTTCCAACCACCCAAACACCACTTTTTCCAAGGTATGGAAATTGCATAATATCTGTGGGCGCTGCATTTTTTTTTTGGAAAGGTAAATATTTCATTTTACATAAGGTTCCTATGCGCTGGTTTTTGTGGAGATTATTTTGAAGTTTTTAGTGGCTATGCTTTGAATTTTATTGAGTGTGGGATATTATTTTTGAAAGTGCAAAAGTGTTAAAGAAGGATATAAAATATTTTATTTTACTTTTTATGGTATAAGTGGTTTTTGGAGTGACAAGGTTATGCAATATTTTGATTTATTTTATTTTATGGTATAAGTGGTTTTAGGAGTGATAAGGAAGTTGTGCATTAATTCTTTAGAAGGTTTTCTAATTAAAAGCCTTGGTGAATATTATTGTGAAGTGGAGTAATGTTGAGTATTTTGTGATCTTCTAACCCTTGTGAAGATTGGCAAAAGAATATTGTGATTGTGGCAGATTTCCAAAGAGGCTTATTCATCTTCATAAAAGGTATGGGCACATTCTCCTATTGATTGATTATGGTGGTTGATTTCTGAAAATATCATTGGAGAGAAAAGGATTGATTGTGGTTTCCTTTTCGAAAGTGATTGGTGTAATGCTTCAAGGTTTTCTAGCTTGAGAGTTGTGATTAAACCTTGTTTTATAAGCATTGTTGTTGAAGCCCATTGGTTGTGCAAAGAACTTGAACTTGAGTTAGAGAAGAACATGAGTATCATTGTTATGTGAGATTTGTGGTTGAGCATTGTTGGAAATATTTTGAGTTGGTTGATACATGCTTGGACTAGGGTTTGTGAGAAAGGATTGATCCATGAGATGATTGGTTGAGTAGAGTTGATTGAGCCTAGTCAAGTGAATGTGTGAAGTGGTTGTTCAAGTTCCAAGAAACAAACTATTCTATATTCTGATTTGAGTTGAGATTGAGAATTGAGAATAGAACATATAGAGTCTCTAACAATTCTCTTTATGCTTCTATAAGATTCATTTGAGTTGAGATTGGGATTTGAGATTAGAACATATAGAGTCTCTAACAATTCTCTTTATGCTTCTATAAGATTGATTTGAGTTGAGATTAGGATTTGAGAATAGAACATATAGAGTCTCTAAAAATTCTCTTTATGCTTCTATGATATTGATTTAAGATTGAGATTGGGATTTGAGTATAGAACATATTGAGTCTCTAACAATTATCTTTATGCTTCTATGAGATTGAGTTGAGATATTGATTGAGCATTGAGTATAGAACATATTGAGTCTCTAACAATTCTCTTTATGATTCTATGTGATTGAACAAGTTATATGTGAGCTTGTTAAGCAGATTTGAGTCAAGTCTTTGAGAAGGCTTGTGGACTGATTTTGTGTGAGCTTTTGTGAAAGCTTGCTATGCAGATTTGAGCAAGTCCTAGAGAGGACTTATTGAGCATATTTGGACAAGTTCTTAGTGAGCTTATTGAGCATATTTGGACAAGTTCTTAGTGAGCTTATTGAGCATATTTGGACAAGTTTTGAGTGAGCTTGTTGAGCAGATTTAGACAAGTTCTGAGTGAGCTTGTTGAGAAGATTTGAACAGGTTCTATGTGGACTTATTGAGCAGATTTGAGCAAGTTCTATGTGGACCTATTGAGTAGATTTGAGCAGGTTCTATGTGGATATATTGAGAAGATTTGAGTAGGTTTGTGTGGACCTATTGAGAAGATTTGAGCAGGTTCTGTGTGGACCTATTGAGAAGATTTGAGCAAGTTCTATGTGAACTTGTTGAGTAGATTTGAGCAGGTTCTAAGTGAACATATTGAGCAGATTTGTAGACCGACTAGGTTGTGTTTAGTACAGTATTGATATAGAGCTTTGGAGGTGATAGAGTATAGAGGATAGAGTCTCAGTGGATAGAGATCCAATAGCCAGGACAATTGAAGATAGATCTGAGTGAGGAGTCTTCAAGTGGAGAGAGATCCACCAGTCAGTGCAGTAGAGAGATAGAGTCTTCTAGAAGATCACTAGCAGATCAAAAAGGGAAAGAGTTCTCCTGTGGAAGAGATCCATGAACTTGAGATTAGGGGATCAACATCTCCTTTGGATAGAGGTCCATAAACATTGTAATTGGGAAGGATTCCCATGAGATTATTTGAGAAATATTTAGAAGAAATATTTTCTCTGTGGAGGTAGCCCACATTGGGTGAACCACGTTAAAATTGGTGTCTCTATTGTGTGTGATGATTTGTGCATTGCTTTGGTTATTGCTATTGATATTGCCATTGATTATATTGATTAATACTATTTGGGAAAGAAAAGTAAAAAGTGGTCTTATATTGTTCACCCCCCTCTCAGTATAAGCTTGTGTTCTTCAATTGGTATTAGAGTCGGTTCCTTCGGAAGAAGTTTAACAACTTGAAGGAAGATCCTACAAGAACACAAATGGCAAAGAAAGGCAAGAGTAGAAGCATGAGATACAAGAAGAAAAGAACACCTATGGTCATGAAAGAAAATGAAGATGAGTTTAATATTGTTGTGTTGGGAGGACACATGGAAATAGATTCAATAGATGAATCAAGTAATGGAGAAATATCCAGATTGATAAAGTTTTGTACCAGATGTGGGAACATAGGTCACCATGCAACTTATTGTCCACAAGAATGTTTTGTTTGTGGTCAACTTGGCCATGATGCAAGATATTGTAATGGGTTTAGTAGCAGTGAATATGAAGATGATATTCTTGAAAATGAAATCCTAGAGATTGGTTCAAGAAAGGATAACAGGGACAATCAAAATAGGTATGAAGAAGAAACTCTACTTTCAATAATAGAAGAAAAAGAAGATGCTTCAAAAAAAGAAAAAGGGGAATCCACTCTTAAAGAGCTTATTGAATTGAAAAGAGAGAATTTAGAATTGAAGGCTCAAATACAAGAAGATGAGAAATGTAAGACAAAGCTTCTACAGGATATCTCTGACTTGAGAGATAAGGTTGAAAAAGCAAGAAGAGTTGAAGAAGGTATGATTAAATAGTCAAAGGCAAAAGAGATAGAATGTGAAAGGCTTATGATTACTCTTGAAGAACTAAAAAGGGAGAACTCAAGATTAAGGTATCAAGCTCAAGAAGATGAGAAAGAAAAAGCAAGGTTTCTACAGGAACTCACTAACTTCAAAATCAAAGTTGAAGAGACAAGAAAAATTGAAGAAGGTATGGCCAAAAAATTAAAAACAAAAGATCTAGAGTGTGAAAGATTAGAGCATGAGATAGTTTCACTAAGGTTGGAAGTAAAAGGTTCTAAGGAAAAGCTACACAAGTTTGAGGAAAATTCAAAGACCTTGGAAAGGACTATCAATGCACAAAGGTCATCAGTCACCATAACAAGACTTAGTTCTAAAGAAGAACAAGGGAAATAGGAAATAGAAAAAGGAGAGTCAAGATCAAACACTAGAAAAGAAGAAGAGTCAAAAGAAGTAAGTAAAAGGGAGAGTGATACTTCTAAGGAGAATTTGGACAATAGAAAGTTCAACAAGGAAAGGAACAATGCACAAGTAAGGAACAAATGGAACAAGAAACAGGTAGAAGAGACTAAGAGACCAATGGGGTCTAGGCAAGGTTTCTTCAATGGGAGATGCTTCTCATGTCATAAGTTTGGACACATGGCTTCATAGTGTAGGACACATGAAAGATAGGAATATGGGAAAGGATAACTTTTCCATGGGTATTGCTACTCATGCAATGAGTTTGATCACAAGGCAATGAATTGCAGGGTTCATGGTAGAAGAGGATATGGCTTCACTAGGAGATATCCTAAGACAGTTGCACCTCCAAGGAATAATAACATTAAGTGTTATAAGTGCAATAATGATGGTCACATAGCAAGATGGTGTAGAGAAAATATTCCAGAAGCAGGCATGAACAAGAATAAAAATATGAACAGGAACAGGAACATGGATGAGAACAAGAACAAGAATAGGAACATGAATGAGAATAGGAACATGAATAGAAATAGGAACATGGATGAGAACAAGAATAGGAATAGGAATAGAAGTGATGATAGGAACATGGATGATGACTTGGAAAGAAATAGTGAGAGGATTCAGAAAGTTCAGAAAATAAGAGAGAAAGATAAAGGTAAAGAGTAGTGCTTTCGGGAGTAGAAATACTCCCACCCCATAATTAACCACCTCATGTGGAGGTGGGGGAGGGGCTAAGCTAAGAGGCTCATTCTTAGCCTCGAGCCCCAAAGGTGACCCTTTGCCATTGATGTCAAAGGGGGAGAGATTTGTGTATATTGGGGAGAGTTTTTGATATGGGGAGAGATTTGATATTTGAGAGAGCATTGAGCCAGGGGGAGCAAAGTCCCAGGGGGAGCAAAAAAGAAGGTCAAATTTTAGTAAAAGGATATGGGTTGCCATCAATGACAAAGGGGGAGATTGTTGGACATTTTGAGTCCCTAAGCTAAAAGTTATCATTGATGTCAAAAGGACCTATGCAAGTAAGCACTATGATTTTGCTCCACAAAGAAGCTTCATGAGAAGCAAAGGTTTTGATCAAAGGTTCAAGAAGGGATGCATGGATTTTGGTTCCAAAAGGAGCTTCAAGGGAAGCTTAGAAAAAGGTTTTATTTAAAACCATGGATGGCAGATTTGAAATGGGTTTTTCTTAAAACCCAAGTTGGCTTTTTGTTTCATTGAAAAAGGTGCCCCAGTGATGGAGAAATTTAATTTTAAAGGTTTTATTTAAAACCATGGATGGCAGATTTGAAATGGGTTTTTCTTAAAACCCAAGTTGGATTTTTGTTTCATCGAAAAAGGTGCCCCAGTGATGGAGAAATTTAATTTTAAAGGTTTAGTTTAAATTTTAATTTATTTAAAATTTAAATTTAAATTTAAATCGTTTTCCCTCCATTTTGCATCGATGTCGACATTATTTCTTCTCCCATACATTTTGTATATAAAAGGTGCCATTAATGCTAAGCTAAGTCCAAGTTTCGAATTCGAATATCAATAAAATCCTTTAATATCTGCCCTTCCGAATTCGAGGATTCGCATGCCACGTGATTGGAGGAAGCGTTGGTCAAAAGGGTCAAAGTGATTTGGGCGCTTCAAGGGAGAGAACGTGGTTTTACCTCCATGTGGGAGGTCTAGCCCACACGGTGGGTGGAGAGAGTGCTAAGGCTCATGGATTGCTAGGTCGGGGTTCGAACCACCCGAACACCACTTTTGCCAAGGTATGGAAATCGCGTAATATTTGTGGGCGCCGTATTTTTTTTGAAAGGTAAATATTTCATTTTACCTAAGGTTCCTATGCGCCGATTTTTTTGGAGATTGTTTTGAAGTGTTTAGTGACTATGCTTTGAATTTTATTGAGTGTGGGATATTATTTTTGAAAGTGCAAAAGTGTTAAAGAAGGATATAAAATATTTTATTTTACTTTTTATGGTATAAGTGGTTTTTGGAGTGACAAGGTTATGCAATATTTTGATTTATTTTATTTTATGGTATAAGTGGTTTTAGGAGTGATAAGGAAGTTGTGCATTAATTCTTTAGAAGGTTTTCTAATTAAAAGCCTTGGTGAATATTATTGTGAAGTGGAGTAATGTTGAGTATTTTGTGATCTTCTAACCCTTGTGAAGATTGGCAAAAGAATATTGTGATTGTGGCAGATTTCCAAAGAGGCTTCTTCATCTTCATAAAAGGTATGGGCACATTCTCCTATTGATTTATTATGGTGGTTGATTTCTGAAATATCATTTGAGAGAAAAGGATTGATTGTGGTTTCCTTTTCGAAAGTGATTGGTGTAATGCTTCAAGGTTTTCTAGCTTGAGAGTTGTGATTAAACCTTGTTTTATAAGCATTGTTGTTGAAGCCCATTGGTTGTGCAAAGAACTTGAACTTGAGTTAGAGAAGAACATGAGTATCATTGTTATGTGAGATTTGTGGTTGAGCATTGTTGGAAATATTTTGAGTTGGTTGATACATGCTTGGACTAGGGTTTGTGAGAAAGGATTGATCCATGAGATGATTGGTTGAGTAGAGTTGATTGAGCCTAGTCAAGTGAATGTGTGAAGTGGTTGTTCAAGTTCCAAGAAACAAACTATTCTATATTCTGATTTGAGTTGAGATTGAGAATTGAGAATAGAATATATAGAGTCTCTAACAATTCTCTTTATGCTTCTATAAGATTCATTTGAGTTGAGATTGGGATTTGAGATTAGAACATATAGAGTCTCTAAAAATTCTCTTTATGCTTCTATAAGATTAATTTGAGTTGATATTGGGATTTAATAATAGAACATATAGAGTCTCTAACAATTCTCTTTATGCTTCTATGAGATTGATTTAAGATTGAGATTAGGATTTGAGTATAGAACATATTGAGTCTCTAACAATTATCTTTATGCTTCTATGAGATTGAGTTGAGATATTGATTGAGCATTGAGCTTAGAACATATTGAGTCTCTAACAATTATCTTTATGATTCTATGTGATTGAACAAGTTCTGTGTGAGCTTGTTAAGCAGATTTGAGTCAAGTCTTTGAGAAGGCTTGTGGACTGATTTTGTGTGAGCTTTTGTGAAAGCTTGCTATGCAGATTTGAGCAAGTCCTAGAGAGGACTTATTGAGCAGATTTGGATAAGTTTTGAGTGAGCTTGTTGAGCATATTTGGACAAGTTCTAAGTGAGATTGTTGAGCATATTTGGACAAGTTCTGAGTGAGCTTGTTGAGCAGATTTGGACAGGTTCTGTGTGGACCTATTGAGTAGATTTGAGCAGGTTTCATGTGGATCTATTGAGAAGATTTGAGTAGGTTCTGTGTGGACCTGTTGAGAAGATTTGAGTAGGTTCTATGTGGACCTGTTGAGTAGATTTGAGCAGGTTTTGTGTGGACCTATTGAGCAGATTTGAGCAGGTTTTGAGTGAACCTATTGAGCAGAGTTATGCTAGACCAACTGGACTGTGTTTAGTATAGTATTGAGATAGATATTTGGAGGTGATAGAGTATAGAGGATAGAGTCTCAGTGGATAGAGATCTAGCAGCTAGGACAATTGAAGATAGATCTGAGTGAGGAGTCTTCAAGTGGAGAGAGATCCACCAGTCAGTGCAATAGAGAGACAGAGTCTTCTAGAAGATCACTAGCCAAAGCAGAAGGGGAAAGAGTTCTCCTGTGGAAGAGATCCATGAACTTGAGATTAGGGGATCAACATCTCCTTTGGACAGAGGTCCATAAACATTGTAATTGGGAAGGATTCCCATGAGATTATTTGAGAAATATTTAGAAGAAATATTTTCTCTATGGAGGTAGCCCACATTGGGTGAACCACGTTAAAATTGGTGTCTCTATTGTGTGTGATGATTTGTGCATTGCTTTGGTTATTGCTATTGATATTGCCATTGATTATATTGATTAATACTATTTGGGAAAGAAAAGTAAAAAGTGGTCTTATACTGTTCACCCCCCCTCTCAGTATAAGCTTGTGTTCTTCAATTGGTATCAGAGTCGGTTCCTTCGGAAGAAGTTTAACAGCTTGAAGGAAGATCCTACAAGAACACAAATGGCAAAGAAAGGCAAGAGTAGAAGCATGAGACACAAGAAGAAAAGAACACCTATGGTCATGAAAGAAAAGGAAGATGAGTTTAATATTGTTGTGTTGGGAGGACACATGGAAATAGATTCAATAGATGAATCAAGTAATGGAGAAATATCCAGACCGATAAAGTTTTGTACCAGATGTGGGAACACGGGTCACCATGCAGATTATTGTCCACAAGAATGTTTTGTTTGTGGTCAACTTGGCCATGATGCAAGATATTGTAATGGGTTTAGTAGCAGTGAAGATGAAGATGATATTCTTGAAAATGAAATCCTAGAGATTGGTTCAAGAAAGGATAACAGGGACAATCAAAATAGGTATGAAGAAGAAACTCTACTTTCAATAATAGAAGAAAAAGAAGATGCTTCAGAAAAATAAAAAGGGGAATCCACTCTTAAAGATCTTATTGAATTGAAAAGAGAGAATTTAGAATTGAAGGCTCAAATACAAGAAGATGAGAAATGTAAGACAAAGCTTCTACAGGATATCTCTGACTTGAGAGATAAGGTTGAAAAAGCAAGAAGAGTTGAAGAAGGTATGATTAAACAGTCAAAGGCAAAAGAGATAGAATGTGAAAGGCTTATGATTACTCTTGAAGAACTAAAAAGGGAGAACTCAGGATTAAGGGATCAAGCTCAAGAAGATGAGAAATAAAAAGCAAGGTTTCTATAGGAACTCACTAACTTCAAAATCAAAGTTGAAGAGACAAGAAAAATTGAAGAAGGTATGGCCGAAAAATTAAAAACAAAAGATCTAGAGTGTGAAATATTAGAGCATGAGATAGTTTCACTAAGGTTGGAAGTAAAAGGTTCTAAGGAAAAGCTACACAAGTTTGAGGAAAATTCAAAGACCTTGGAAAGGACTATCAATGCACAAAGGTCATCATCTACCATAACAGGACTTAGTTCTAAAGAAGAACAAGGGAAACAGGAAGCAAAAAAAGGAGATTCAAGCTCAAACACCAGAAAAGAAGAAGAGTCAAAAGAAGTAAGTAAAAGAGAGAGTGAGACTTCTAAGGATAATTTGGACAATAAAAATTTCAACAAGGAAAGGAACAATGCACAAGTAAGGAACAAATGGAACAGGAAAGAGGTAGAAGAGACTAAGAGACCAATGGGGTCTAGGCAAGGTTTCTTCAATGGGATATGCTTCTCATATCACAGGTTTGGGCACATGGCTTCACAGTGTAGGACACATGAAAGACAAGAATATGGGAAAGGACAACTTTTCCATGGGTATTGCTACTCATGCAATGAGTTTGGTCACAAGGCAATGAATTGCAAGGTTCATGGCAGAAGAGGATATGGCTTCACTAGGAGATATCCTAAGATATTTGCACCTCCAAGGAATAATAACATTAAGTGTTATAAGTGCAATAATTATGGTCACACAGCAAGATGGTGTAGAGAAAATATTCTAGAAGTGGGCATGAACAAGAATAAAAATATGAACAGGAACGGGAACATGGATGAGAACAGGAAGAGGAACAGGAACATTGATGAGAACAAGAACAAGAATAGGAACAAAAATAATGATGAGAATAGCAATTATGACTTGGAAAGAAATGGTGAGAGGATTTAGAAAGTTCAGAAAAGAAGAGAGAAAGATAAAGGTAAAGAGTAGTGCTTTCGAGGAGTAGAAATACTCCCACCCCAAAATTAACCACCTCATGTGGAGGTGGGGGAGGGGCTAAGCTAAGAGGCTCATTCTTAGCCTCGAGCCCCAAAGGTGACCCTTTGCCATTGATGTCAAAGGGGGAGAGATTTGTGTATATTGGGGAGAGTTTTTGATATGGGGAGATATTTGATATTTGAGAGAGCATTGAGCCAGGGGGAGCAAAGTCCCAGGGGGAGCAGAAAAGAAGGTCAGATTTTAGTAAAATGGTATGGGTTGCCATCAATGACAAAGGGGGAGATTTTTGGACATTTTGAGTCCCTAAGCTAAAAGTTGTCATTGATGTCAAAAGGACCTATGCAAGTAAGCACTATGATTTTGCTCCACAAAGAGCTTCATGAGAAGCAAAGGTTTTGATCAAAGGTTCAAGAAGGGATGCATGGCATTTGGTTCCAAAAGGAGCTTCAAGGGAAGCTTAGCAAAAGGTTTTATTTAAAACCATGGATGGCATATTTGAAATGGGTTTTTCTTAAAACCCAAGTTGGCTTTTTGTTTCATCAAAAAGGTGCCCCGATGATGGAGAAATTTAATTTTAAATAGGTTTTATTTAAAACCATGGATGGCAGATTTGAAATGGGTTTTTCTTAAAACCCAAGTTGGCTTTTTGTTTCATCGAAAAAGGTGCCCCGATGATGGAGAAATTTAATTTTAAAGGTTTAAGTTTAAATTTTAATTTATTTAAAATTTAAATTTAAATTTTAAAATTAATTAAAATTATTTTCCCTCCCTTTTTCATCGACGTCGACATTATTTCTTCCCCCATCCATTTCATATATAAAAGGTACCATTAATGCTAAGCTAATTCCAAGTTTCGAATTCGAATATCAATAAAATCCTTTAATATTTGCCCTTTCGAATTTGAGGATTCGCATGCCACGTGATTGGAAGAAGCGCTGGTCAAAAGGGTCAAAGTGATTTGGGTGTTTGAAGGGAGAGAATGCAGTTTTACCTCCATGTGGGAGGTCTAGCCCACACGGTGGGTGGAGAGAGTGCTAAGGCTCGCGGCTGCTAGGTCGGGGGTTTGAACCACCCAAACACCACTTTTGCCAAAGTATGGAAATCATGTAATATCTATGGGCGCCGCATTTTTTTTGGAAAGGTAAATATTTCATTTTACCTTAGGTTCCTATGCACTGTTTTTTGTGGAGATTGTTTTGAAGTGTTTGGTGGCTATGCTTTGAAGTTTATTGAGTGTGGGATATTATTTTTGAAAGTGCAAAAGGTTTAAAGAAGGATATAAAATATTTTATTTTAATTTTTATGGTATAAGTGGTTTTTGGAGTGATAAGGTTATGCAATATTTTGATTTATTTTATTTTATGGTATAAGTGGTTTTAGGAGTGATAAGGAAGTTGTGCATTAATTCTTAAGAAGGTTTTCTAATTAAAAGCCTTGGTGAATATTATTGTGAAGTGGAGTAATATTGATTATTTTGTGATCTTCTAACCCTTGTGAAGATTGGCAAAATAATATTGTGATTGTGGCATATTTCCAAAGAGGCTTCTTCATATTCATAAAAGGTATGGGCACATTCTCCTATTGATTGATTATGGTGGTTGATTTCTGAAATATCATTTGAGAGAAAAGGATTGATTGTGGTTTCCTTTTCGAAAGTGATTGGTGTAATGCTTCAAGGTTTTCTAGCTTGAGAGTTGTGATTAAACCTTGTTTTATAAGAATTGTTGTTGAAGCCCATTGGTTGTGCAAAGAACTTGAACTTGAGTTAGAGAAGAACATGAGTATCATTGTTATGTGAGATTTGTGGTTGAGCATTGTTGAAAATATTTTGAGTTGGTTGATACATGCTTGGACTAGGGTTTGTGAGAAAGGGTTGTTCCTTGAGGTGATTGGTTGAGTAGAGTTGATTGAGCCTAGTCAAGTGAATGTGTGAAGTGGTTGTTCAAGTTCCAAGAAACAAACTATTCTATATTCTGATTTGAGTTGAGATTGAGAATTGAGAATAGAACATATAGAGTCTCTAACAATTCTCTTTATGCTTCTATAAGATTGATTTGAGTTGAGATTGGGATTTGAGATTAGAACATATTGAGTCTCTAAAAATTCTCTTTATGCTTCTATGATATTGATTTGAGTTGAGATTGGGATTTGAGTATAGAACATATTGAGTCTCTAAAAATTCTCTTTATGCTTCTATGAGATTGAGTTGAGATATTGATTGAGCATTGAGATTAGAACATATTGAGTCTCTAACAATTCTCTTTATGATTCTATGTGATTGAACAAGTTCTATGTGAGCTTGTTAAGCATATTTGAGTCAAGTCTTTGAGAAGGCTTGTGGACTGATTATGTGTGAGCTTTTGTGAAAGCTTGCTATGTAGATTTGAGCAAGTCCTAGAGAGGACTTATTGAGCAGATCTTGACAAGTTCTAAGTGATCTTGTTGAGTAGATTTGTACAATTTTTGAGTGAGCTTGTTGAGCATATTTGGACAAGTTCTGTGTGGACCTGTTGAGCAGATTTGAGTAGGTTCTGTGTGGACCTATTGAGCAGATTTGAGTAGGTTCTGTGTGGACCTGTTGAGCATATTTGATCGGGTTTTGTGTGGAACTTTTGAGAAAATTTGAGCAGGTTCTATATGGACCTGCTGAGCATATTTAATCAGGTTCTATGTGGACCGATTGAGCAAATTTTAGCAGGTTATGTGTGGACCTATTGAGCATATTTGAGCAGGTTCTAAGTGAACCTATTGAGCAGAGTTGTGCTATACCTACTGGACTATGTTTAGTATAGTATTGAGACAAAGCTTTTGAGGTGATAGATTATATAGGATAGAGTCTCAATGGATAGATATCCAGTAGCTAGGACAATTGAAGACATATCTGAGTGAGGAGTCTTCAAGTGGAGAGAGATCCACCAGTCAGTGTAGAGAGATATAGAGTCTTCTAGAAGATCACTAGCTAGAGCAAAAGGGGAAAGAGTTATCATGTGGAAGAGATCCACGAACTTGAGATTAGGGGATCAACATCTCCTTTGGATAGAGGTCCATAAACATTGTAATTGGGAAGGATTCCCATGATATTATTTGAGAAATATTTAAAAGAAATATTTTCTTTGTGGAGGTAGCCCACATTGGGTGAACCATGTTAAAATTGGTGTCTCTATTGTGTGTGATGATTTGTGCATTGCTTTGGTTATTGCTATTGATATTGCCATTGATTATATTGATTAATACTATTTGGGAAATAAAATTAAAAAGTGGTCTTATACTGTTCACCCCCCCTCTCAGTATAAGCTTATGTTCTTCAATTCTATAGGAATATGCTCAAATTTTTCTGCATTAATAGAAACAATTTGGTTACTAGTTCTTCGAACAATTTTACATTTGATAGTTTTGAGTGTTTAATTTCTTAAGGCTTGTATTCCCATTATCTGTTGTGAGTGAATTCTACTTCTGAATTTAGTCTTTGCTTGTATGGGGGTAAACACTGGAATGCACTCTAAGGGTTATTCTCTTGCATGATTGTTAGAGGTTTCTTTGCTTGTGTTTTCTATTGAATGCTACTAGTTGCTTGGTGAAAGCTTTGCTATTAGTCTATCCCCATCCTATTTAGTTGGCTTATAGCCATATTTCCCATATATTTCTACAATTTCCTATTTATCTAAACTTATACCCAGTGTAGGATTAGTAAGGGAGCCAACCCTCTCTAGAGATTGGCCTAGAGGACATTTCTTTCCTTTGACCTTTCAATGGTGGTCAATTCTAGGGTGCACAAGGTATAGATCTTGTAACTAGGTAGATTCATGACCAATAGTTTTGGCATGCGTAGTGGGACTTTCAAAAGTTTCCACTAACAATAGTATTAATATTTGATGTTCACCTTGTATTGTATGACTAGAACATCTAGCGACTCAACTCTACCCAGAAGCGTTTGAACATGAAGTAAGCGAAAGCTTTCTTCATGATTACGAGATTGAAGGCCAAAAATTTTGAAGATCCTATTGATTTTTATGAACTTGATATCTAAGAGCTAGGAGAACACCCTAGGTTAGTACCTTCGGATGTCCCATCCACTACAACATCCTCTAAGTTAGCTGATGTGTTTTCTATTCCTATGAGTCTTGCTAGTACAGCTACTAGTTTTCCACATCCCCAACCATACACACCAATCCATATGGCTCAAAATCCACCACCACAGTAGCCACCACCAAGGTAGTTTTTAGCATGGAATAGCTCTAGATATTTAAATCTATAATCTCAAAACCTAGTCCCTCAAGTAACATTGAAGGCTTTGCCTACTTATGATGGTACGGGTAATACTGCTTATGAACACATCCAATATGTGGCATATTTGGTTATAATACATGGTATTGTAGATAAAAAAATTATGGTACAATTGCTCGTGTTGTTCCTCAAAGGGAATTTGATGTACCGGTACCGATCCTTTCCACCCGCTACTATCACTACATGGGACCAGTTGTTGGAATTGTTGATTAAAAATTTCCATGAGCAAGCTGATTCTTTTCCTTATTCACAAACATCCAAAGATATTTGTAGAAGGAAATAGTATATTTCAACATCAAGTTCGCTAAAACTTGACAAAGAGTCCCTAACGGTCTCTGGTCGATCCATGAACAAGCCACGTTTTACTATCTTTGAGCCTTCAACTTTGATATTTTTATGGCAGTTTGATAAGCCAATATCCATACATTTCCAAATCTATATACGCAAGCTCAAAAAGCCAAACCAAATTTGATTTTCGTAGGTAAACTACCCCCAAAGGCAATAATACCTATCCTCCCTGATCTTCCACAACATTTGTATTCTACTACATTTTCACAACCCATGCCTTCTATGTATCATGTTCCTTCATGGAGCTCAAGTTCACCTCAAATTGCATCAATTCCAATCCCGCAATTACCTTCTCCAACTATTACACAATTACCCGCTCTTGTTATTCTGCAATTACCCACTCCTATCCCAGCATTACCTTCTCTACCAATACCTTTACCTCTTCTAGCACCTCCATCACCCATAAATCTTGATCCCCACATGAAATTATTATAATAGATGTAGTCGCTTAATTCAACTATGAGAACGATGTCAAATAAAATCTCATCTATCAAAAATAAGCAAGCTAAGGTTGAGTTCTGATCAAGAAGATTTCAAAATCCACCAATTACCAGAGAACAAGCAGCTTCAACCATTAGGGGTGCTGAGAAAAATACAATCGTGTTGGTTAATGAAGAAGTGAGTATGTCATAGTGGGCATATCGGTATTCTACCTAAAACAATCCTCATGGTGAAGATACTTGCATGGTTCATTTGAACTATATACAGAACCTGTCTGAAAGTGCTACCAGTAGCCAAGTCAATATGATCTCATAAATTGATCACAACTTCATGGCCCCATGTATTGAATAATTTTCTATCCTCACAAGTTCTGGAAAGAAACCTATCATGGTAGATCTAGTTGAAATGGATCCATTGAAGGTATCTACAAAACAAAAGACACAAAATAAAAAGTGGTAGCCCTAAGTGAAAGCACCTATGCTAGCACCCAAAGCAGATGAGCCTGTTTTATTAAAATATTTGTTTCCCACTCAATCAAAGGATAGAGTGCAAGTGAAATCTTCAACTTTGCAAAATACCACTGCACAAATACAAACCAAAATAAAATAATAAGCAAAGGAAAAGCTCAAGTACCCATCTTTGACCAAGCACTAGAGGGTGGAGGCTACACAATAGTACCTAAGTAGATATGAATATGTTGGTGAACTAAAGGAGACCAATGCATATTCATATAATATTTTTGAGGAACTAAAGAGTATTCCCATAAAGGTGAGCCTTTATGATGTGCTACAACTTCTTGGACAAGTAGATCTATTGCAGGAATCATTGAAATTCATGAAGGATAAAAAGAAAAATTTTGCTCATATAGTGTTGGCCCAGACGTTGTCCACTTCATCCACTGGGACAAATAGACCTCCCCCATTCTATCTATCTCTCAAAATGGAGGTATGGATTGTAAACAACTAAATGATTGACTCTGGTGCAACAATTACTGTAATGCCAAAAGAAGTGTATGAAGTCATGGGAATAGAGTATACAATATTTAGCCCAGGAATCTTGCATTTGGATGGTACCCCTATCAAGATAGTAGGAGTAATCAAATATATACCAATTATTCTACATAGCATACCATAAATTATTGTCATACAAAAAGTTGTTGTAGTAGACTTGGAACCATACTTTAGTATGTGTTTATCTAGAGAATTTATAGCCAAGTTGGGGGGTTACCTGTCGTTGGAATATTCTCACCTGGAGATTCTATTCAAGGGAAAGAGAATATGGATCTATAATAAAAACACTCCACATACCATATTGAAAATATTGAAGGTGAATAAAAGGCTATAAACTTAGTGAATCTAGTGATCGAAGAGTTGGAAGAGATAGACCTGATGGAGGAAAATTTGGAAGAACTCTGGTTAGAGGATGATTTTTCTATGCTTTATTTCAATGCAATTATGGAAACTAAGATTGGATTCTATACCATTACTAAACCTAAGAAGGGCGAAGATAAAATGGTTGATGATCTAGGTTCTGCCTATGACTAGTTGTATAAAATGTATTTCAATGGTGCCTGATGCAAGAATGGTGCCAGAGCTGGAGTAGTATTCATCTCTCCTTCAAGAATCCAAAAAACCTATTCATATCAACTGACCTAGAGCTATACAAACAATATGGTTGAGTACGAAGTACTATGCTTGGGCTTAAAGAAAGCAGATAAACTTGGGATTAAATAGTTGTAGATTTTTGGTGATTTTGAGTTGATTGTTAACCAGGTGACCAGCAAGTGCATTTCAAAGTAGCACTACTTGAAGGTGTATCACAAAAAGGTATGGGACCCTTTTGATTCATTTTATACTTTAAATGTTTAGGAAATTTTACGAGGAAAAAATAAACATGCAGACCTCCTGGCATCCCTTGGTGTAAATTTATCCCTGATTGAGAGTGTGGTGTAGAAGCCCAAGACTATAAGGTTGATTTATAGACCTTAAGTACCTGACAAGAACATATATTAGCAAGTCTTTAATAATGATGAACATATTATAAACTTTTTGATTAAAGAAGTCGGTAGTGTGGAGGAAAGAACATTAGATGAATATGAAGATGAAGGTTTAATCCAGCTTAGAAATAATCATATCCCAAAAGGATTTATTACATTAGAAAGTCTCTTTGATCAAATGACAGAGCAAAAAAGCACCAAACCAAGGTGGATGAAAAGGAATACACTGAGCTAAATCTAGAACCTGACAAATTCATCAAAGTTAGGATATATTATTCTCCTAGTGAGCTTGAAGGAATCAAGAAACTATGTCGTGAGTTCCCTAACATTGTTGTATGGAGCTATCATGACCTAAAATTATATGAAAAATATGTGATCTAGCACACCATTGAGTTGCAAGAAGGGGTGAAGCCTTTTCAAGAAAATTAGAGGTCTGTTAATCTAAATATTGAGGTACTCATGAAAGAAGAGCTGCTAAAAATACTGGAGGCAAAAATTATCTACCCTATCAAGCACTCGACCTAGGTGGCGAACTTGGTTCCAGTTCAAAATAAGAATGGATATATTTTCCTATGTGTGGACTTTCATAATATAAACCAAGCATCTTTGAAAGATCACTATCCCTTGTTGTAGATTGATCAGATTCTTCATGTTGTCACTGGAGTGCAGAGATTTTCATTACTTGATGGTTTCTTTTTTTACAACTAGATTTGGGTGAAGGATGAAGACCAACACAAGACAATGTTTACTACCAAGTGGGGCACTTTCACCTATCAAAGAATATTTTTTGGTATTTCTAATGTTGGTGCCACCTTTCAAAGAGCCATGGATATCACCTTTGGGGAATTATTGAATTGGATTATTGTAATTTATCTTGATGATATGATTGTTTTCTTGCATCGCAAGGAAGAGCATGTCTCTCATATTAGACAGGTGTTCAAAAAGCACCGAGAATTTGGTATTTCCATTAACCTGAAGAAATCCATTTTTGCTATCAAGGAGGGGAAGCTCTTAGGACATGTAATCTCAAAGGAAGGACTAGTTATTGATCCTACAAGAGTTGAAGCTCTTCTAAAACTACAACTGCCAGCTAACAAAAAAGAACTACAGTTATTGTTTGGCCAAATCAACTTTATCTAAAAAAATCATTGCTAACTTTGCTCAAGTTGTGAAACCAATGATGGAGCTCCTGAAGAAAAATTTGGATTTTAAATGGATAGAAAAAAGGAGACAAGCATTCCAAAAAATTAAAGAGAGGATAGTCCAAGCATCAGTATTGATCAATCTGGATTAAACTAAGGATTTCATTCTTTATGCAGTAGGTGAGTAGTAGGTTTATGTCATTGTTCTTACATAAAATTAGGATGATGGTGAAAAATAGTCTATCTCTTTCCTAAGCCAAGTTATCCAACCACACTAGGAAAAGTATAATTTTATTAAAAAACAAGTGTATGTGGTCATGAAGTCTCTTAAGAAATTTTGGTATTTCATATCTCAAAGCAAAATGATAGTCTATGGCATTCATCTAGATGTCAGGAGTCTTATTATACAAGGAGAGCTTGGCAATAAAAGAGTAGGTTGGGTTTCAAATATTTAAGAGTATGATGTGGATATCCAACCAACCAAATTGGTTCACATTTGAGCACTCTATCAAGATTTGGCTAAGAGCGCAACTTCCCAATCACTAGTACCACTACATGATGAATTTATTGGTGAGAGTAATCTTGTCAACCAAGCTGCAGGTGATCACAGCTAGATAGAAGACCTTTTTGAGTTCTTCACATTTGGAATATGTCCCCCTCACCTCAAACCCTCTCAAAGGAGAAGATTTGGATTACAGATGTTGAGGTATATCCTATAGCCAAGTGGATTATTCCACAAAAATATAGATGAAATACTCCTTAGATGTGTAAAATAATAGGATTTCCATTATGGTTTATCTGGTGGACATTATGCAGGAAGGTCCATGGCCTTGAAGATCATCTAGGCTAGATATTTTTGGTCCATCCTTTTTGCAGATACACATAAGGTGAGTCAAAGTTGTGATAATTGTCAAAAGTATGTTGGTAGAAGTAAAAGGGCATCCTTACCTTCACATCCAATCTAGGTAGAAGCTTCATTTCAATAGTGGGTATTAGACTTAATTGGGGTCATCAATATAAACTCTTCTACTAAGCATAAGTATATTTTAATGGCAACAAACTACTTTACTCAGTGGGTGGAGGCTATCCCAACAAAAAAGGTAGACCAAGCTACAGTAATTTCCTTCCTTGAGGGGCTTATTATATGCTTCGGTGTACCTGATGCTATTGTGACTGATAACGGGACTCCCTTCACTGGAGAAAAAATTATTGAGTTTGCAAGAAAGTATGAAATTTATTTGAAAGCATCTTCCAATTATTACCCGTAGGAAAATGGCTTAGTTGAGTCTACAAATAATAATCTGCTTTGGATACTGAAAAGAACACTTGGGAGCAATAAGAGAAGTTGGCACCTGTTGCTAGACCAAGATCTTTGGGCAGATCACATATCAATGAAAAAATCAATTAAAAATTCTCCTTATTCTCTAGTATATGGCAAGGAGGCAATTTTGCCTACTCATATCGAACTTCCAGTCCTTCAAAATTTGTAGTTGCATAGTAGGAAGGATGACAAAATTTATCCCATGAATGGGATGCTAGTGTAACTCTTGCAGCTTGAAGAGGAAAGATAAAAAGTGTACAACACCTTAATGGATCATGCTATAACAACATAAAAGTGGTTCAATAAAAATATTTTCGAAAGGACATTTAAACTCAGTGACTTGGTGTTGATGTGGAACTCAGATAAAGTGAAACCTAGCAAGCACCACAAGTTTGAGGTGATATGGGAAGGCTCATTCTATATCTCAGGGGAAAAATATATTAATGTCTATTATCTTCAGGATATGGATGGTTGAGAGCTATAGATCCCATTGAATGGTATTCATCTGAAGACTTACCTCCATTGAAAATGTCATAGTTCAAGTATGTATATATGTACAGTTTCTCCTTTGTTTTCTTAAGTATATTGTATCCAATTTTATTTATATATATATGTGTGTGTATGTATGTATACATAATATACTTTCACCCCGGTTTAGGGGTAAAATTTATAGTCACCACATGTTGAGGCAAATGTCATAAGTGATTTAATTTGGGCGAAAGCTATTATATTAATTTATAAAATATATATATATATATAAGAGACGTGCCTTCACCCCTAGAAAGAGGTAAAAGTAAAAGTCACCCCATATTCGGGTAACAGAAGGTGTTTCGGTGAAGTTATCTATATATTTCAAAAAAAAGTAGCAATAAGTCTTTGCCCTAAGTTTTTTACCATGCAATTTTTTTTGGAGCACCAGTTTAAATTTTTTTTTAAAGTACAACTACTAGAGGCGAAAGGAAGAAAGAGCTAGTTAAAATTTTCAGAAAGAGGGTGAAATTGATTTTATTGCATTTTCCCTTAAAATAAAAGCAAAAAGATCATAATTCTAAAAAAAGCGCTTTTCAAATCCAAATGAGGAAAAAATTGTCTAAAAGGGCATTTTGCTTCTCATCTTCACCAAGCAGCAGATAGTGAAACTTTGAGAGTGCAGTCGATTAAAAATAAGGAAAGTGTAATGTTTCCATAAAGTTGAGAATGCCTATTAAAGATCCTTTTCACCAAGAAACATTTTTGAAAGCATGTTGAAGATGTTTTGGAATTAAAATCACACGAGAAATTTTAAAATTCATCTTTTGCCCTCAGAAGGAGTTTTGGAGATTGAGAGTGAAAAAGATGATTTGTTCATATCCCAAGGCATGCCCTGCCTACAAACTTGCAAATGTGTGTTCTCGAGGTTTCCCATTGAGGACCATTGAGCGCTTCTTGAAGCTGAAGGTAGCTAGAGAGCAGCAATCAAGGAATATTTTTGAGCAGATGAAGTTCGAAGATGGTTTAAAAAATCATTAAAAAATGTGCCTAGTGTAAATATCAAGATGCACGTTCATTCCATTCCCTAAAAAATTACCATGTGCATTTAATTCGATTGGTAAGGTGTAGTTATAAATTGGGTCTTCCCACGAGGTGAATGTAAAAGCTTTTATTTATTTTTTCTAGAGTATTGCTGCATTGAGGTGATATTGTTGCAAAAAATACAGGAAGTTTGAGTGTTGTAGAAAATGGGGAAAAGAACTGTTGAACCTGTTACCATTGAAGAGTTGAAGAAGGTGAAAAAGAAGGTATAAGGAGGAAAGAAATCCAAAAAATCAAATCACCATGAAAATTATGACTTGGATTCTTACTTGGATACGTTGGCTCAAGTGGGGGACTGCGTAATTACCAACAAGGACATTGAAAAATTGCACCAATATGCGAACACTACAGGTTTTAACACCATAGAGTCCTCTCATGATAGCATACCATGCTCATCTCTTTTGGTTCCTGTGCACTCCGGTTCACTACTACCCAGAATTGGTTGATGCCATCTCAAAATTTTATAATCCAAAGACTAAATGCAAAAGGAGAAGCATTGTTTGCCATCACAACTGAAGACATCTAGGAAGCCTTCGCTTGTGGAATAACACCACCCTCAAATTATTTTTATAAGAAACTACATAGTGGTGTGCAAGAAGAAATATATCAGTCAACTATGACACTGCACCGATTTATGGAGACACAATTGATAAAAATGCCCCAGCATGGCGAGTTATCAATGTTACCAGAGTCATTATTAGATTTTAAGAGTCTTGATTTGTTCTCTATGGTGGCATGGGTTGTGGTTCTTCCATTAAATTCAATAGTGCACAAGTGGCAGGTAACGTTAGTGTAGTGCATATCTCAATTTGAGTTCTACGCTCTCGTGGTGATGATAGAAAGGATGAATCCCATCTTCTTTGACTGGGCCGATTATATTTCCAAAAGGATGCATTCCTAGCTAGAAAATATGTAGAGTGAGGAAACGAATGCATTCAAGCATATGTTCTTTCTAATTTGGTATTTCTTCTTCCACTTGCATAAGAAATTTTCTTTTATTGCAAGTAAGAAGGTTGATAAATAAAATAGAAAATTATCTGTGTATATGTGGACTTCTAGTTTATCAAGACGGGAGTCCTATAATTTCAATCATATGTTTTTTGGTACTGCCCTTGAAATAATTTACTACAAAAGTGAGAGAGTACCAAGGGCAAGAGGCAATATATTTTTGTTGATACAAGGTGTTGTATTGCATATTTTTGGCTATACTGGTAAGCCATTTTTGCTCTCGTATTTCACCATGGGGTATTTGTTTGCTATGGAGGTTGTTCAAAAACATGATTATATTAATTATGTGTATGGGGTAGGGCATGGGAAGAAAGCCATGTGTGATATGCCTTTTCACTTCAGATTCATCAAAGTAAGCTAGGTGGGCCAGAACTGGTTGATAACTGAGGCCTTTTATGACATCATAATGGTGGAGCTATCGTAATGATGGAAGTATGACCCTTTGGATTTTTTTGTTGAGCACATAAAGGTCAAAATCTTCCACTATTTTCCAAGGCCAAATATTGAGAAGCACCAAAATAATCTATAGGGGCATGACTTGGAGTGGCACGTGGAGAACATGATGTCGCTTCTACCTTGGCATGGTTTCTATGAAATAGAATTTGAATATAACCCTGCAGTATATAAAAATTAGATTCCTCCACCAAGGTTATTTAGCTAGATGAAAGAGAATCTTTTAGTTTGATCCAAAGAAAAAATCACAAACTGGTGGATCATGCAGGCTCATCGAAGGAATATCAGGTCATCATATGACCTAGTAATGGATGAGACATTTTTGGAAAGCTATGACAAATTTTATTCTAGTTATCAACCGATTACATTCACTTACATTATACCTCAAAGTTTGAAAAGATCAAGCAGTGAAGAAGATGTGGCCGAGGAATAGCATCTCGTGGTCCAGAAAGCACCACTTGTGTCCAAGGAAGAGGAACAAGTGTTAGAATATTTGTTGTAGTGAAATAAGAAAAGGTAGGAAAAGCTACCAATTATTAAAATTTTTAAGAAGCGAAGAACTGGAGCAGTTTCATCAAACCCTCCTCCTACAATTTTAGCTGAGCATACAGAGTTACTATAACTCATCCCTTTGGTTTGGGCGAACCCAATTGTTCATAGCACTAATTTTATCAATATTGAGGAGTATTTTGCAATAGAACCAATGGACCAGGTGGAGGAAGATCCGGTGTCACAGCTACCCGTGTCTCTTCTTGAAAGTGACAGAGCTTGAAGGTACATTTTCTTCTATTGTTTTCCTTCCTCAGGTTTTTGCTTCTGTATCCCCTCCATTTGGCATGCCCTCCACTTTCGTTTCGCTTTCCATTTCCTAGTCGATGGTCACCACTGCTATCGCTCCTTCTATTCTTGCTTCTTCTATTCCCCTTTATTTCAGTTCTTTCACATCCACTCTAAATTTATTTTCACTTCTTGCATCATCCACCCAAGTAACCGTTTTTATGACTGTAAGTACACAACCTCCTCCTCGAGTGAGCACAACTATGGCCAAAACACTTACCTTTGTTTCCACCACTATTTCCATTTCTGCTTCCATTTCCATTATGTTGATTTCCACTTCCCTCAATCCCAACCCAAAACCAGCTCGTTTTCCATTTACTCCATTTTTTGAGTTGTAGGTAGTACCTGAATCAATGACAATGGTTGTACCAGTGCAATATTATAGTAGGCAATAATAATTAATTCAATATTTATTAGCATAGAATTTATACAACCATAGGCTAAATATAGCCATAATAATATCTCCCTAATCTTAGCTAACCACTAACAATATCTTGCTAATATTTGCCAACAAGAAATGTCGATAGATGTCTAACCTAGGTAGATAAAGACTAACCTAAGTAGAAAGTAAAGTAAACTATCCTAGAACTAATTACCAAATGAGGTAATAGCTACAGTTACTAATAGTAACTCTAACATCCCCCCTTATTACATTATTTGGATAATACATATACATCCATTTATACAACAATATTTGGGTAAAGTATATAACTACCCCAATACAATGAAAAGGATGTTGATCTATTGGTTCTTGCTCTGTCACAATGCTCTGGCTACTCCTAAGAAAAAAATGGGTCATTCCTCACTTTGTCTTCACATCAACGAATGTCCTTATAGTAATCTCATCATCCAACCGAATTGCATGGGTAACCAACTATTGCAATCGCTAGGTGTAGTAGAATATATCACTTCATACAAGGTTCATTTAGTTTACAATATGATTTTGCAAAAGATAAGGTAGCTAAGGTTTCGGTCACTACCAAAAATGCACCTTTATAAGTTCCCCCCTTCTCATTGCAAAACATGTTGTAATTAATTTCTGAAATAAGTATGACTAAGGTGTCGGTCACTGTCGAAAATGCACCCTTATAAGTCTTCTTCTCTTTTTACAAAAAAAATGTGAAGAAAAGAAATGTATATCCCCCCTTAATTGCAAAAGATGTGCAACTCAAGAGTTTCATGAAGGATTTTACAAATATTGCCTCCTAGGAAATTTTACACCACAAAATTCCCTCCTTTTATTACAAGTACTTCAAACATTGAAATTTTGTTATTTATGAAGCCTAAAAGAGGTAATCACCCCTTATTGCAAGTACTTCAAACAAAAAACTTATGCTATTTATGAAGCCTAAAAAAAAAAAAAGAGGAAATGGTTCTTTGCTCAAGGTGACATGTGTTTTCCCTCTACAATATTGTTTTAGCAATGAGAACTCCCTATGTTGTCATTTGAACTAGAATCAGAATCAGAATGAGACACTTCACTAGAAAGATGGCTTATGTGTTGTGCCTTTGCCATTTTAGTTTTGCTTTTTTTGAAACCAACATTGTATGGTGTCTTGGTTGTCATGTTTACAAGTTGTGCAAAACTATGCTTTCTAGGTAATTTTATCAAAAAGTTCACCAAATCATCCTTCCTTATTGCAAGTACTTCAAGCATGGTTGCTATTATGAAATCTAAAAAGAAAAGGTATAATTTTGATGACTTCTACTTTTATGATTGCCTTCACAAGTTTTATTTCCCTCTTGTCAAAAATTTGTGTTTTGAAGGAAGAAAGGAATTATCCACCCTTTGTTTACAAAATGATGGTAGAGAAATCCTCCCTTGGTGCAAAAATGTAACTATTTAAGCCTCTTGGGCTTTTACAAAGCTTACCTCCTTGGGCAATTTTGTGAAGATTTCCCTTTTAATTTGCAACAATGAAACCACTAATTTTTTTTGTTTTTAACAAATGGTCCCCCTTTGGTAATAGTGGAAAGGAAATAATTTTTTTTTTTTTTTTAATTTGCAAAATATAAATTTGAATCAATTTATTTAAATAATAATAAAACACGTTTGTTTTTAAAAAAAAAAAAATCAATAAAAATTAAATTGATTTTAAAAAAAAAGCAAATAATATTAAATTATTAAAAAAGAAATTGAAAACAAACTTTTAAAAAATGCAAAGTTAAAAATTAAAAGTTTACCTTAATGTACCCACAAGGGGTTTGTAACCCTCGTCTTCCTAGCAGGTAGGGTCTTAATGCTCGGCCAAAAAACCATTCGGGCTACCACCGCCTGTGAGACATGGAGAGCACTAAATTCCCTTTACCTTCGATGGGTGGCACTTCTCTGGATGATGCTGCCTCCTTTTGCAGAGCGGTAAAAAAACAACTGTCGCTTTCTCACATGCCTGATGAAGATTTAAACTACGAATGGGAATGCTCCACAACACTCCTTCGATATCTTATTCACGTGCAGATCTGATTCATCCTAGCTGTGTCAGATAGCTCTCGTCTGCCAATGACAAATAACCGCCTGCAACTCGCCTAATTTCTAGTGATGTCTTATGGGAATGATGCCTCTATTGTGGGACAACCATCCCTTCATTGTTTTTTATTTTCTCTACAAATCTCCTTTGTCTACAACAACAGAGAAAATGGTGAAACTCCCATCGCAGTGCCTCCCAAATCAGATCACTTGTTGATTATTTTGGACGCTGGTGAAAAATAATGCATCACCACCATAGGCAAATTCCAAACGCCAGATGCCACACACCTGCAGTACGTTGCCAAACACCAGAAGAAAAATTTCAAAGGAATCTCCAATATTTTTCAAGATGCCAAGCTACACATGATAGTCGTGATCCTCTACAACAAACGATCAACTTGCAAGCTCTCAAATTCGAACACTATAGGAAGAAAAATTAAATTTTTATTCTTCCTCCATGACACCATTTGCTGTCATCCATCATGAGCAATCCCAGCATCTGATCGTGGTCTGCTATAATTACAGTTACCCGTAATGTTGCACTGTTGTGTGTCTCGGAAGGAACTATCCACAAGCATTGATCTGATCTATCTCAATCGGATTCACCTTGTATTCTGGTGCATCACCAAAATCTGCTAGTGGGAATACATAATGTTGCTCTACGATCCATCATCACCATCTTTAACAGGGAGCGATCACCACCCGCTGCATCACAAATAACGTATCCTATTACAAGATCCTCTAGGCCATGACTTACTATTCTGCACTCAATATGGTGCTTTATATCTATTCGATAACCTGGTTTTCTCACACCATGGAAGGCGTTCAGCTTATGAACAACATTACAAAGTCTCAGCAAAAACCTTTCACAGCATGGGAAAGATTATCCCACACGTATGCAATCAAACATCTCCAAGCATTTTAAAAATAAAATGACTTGATAAATAAAATAACCACCTTACGATGGTTGGTTTACCCTTACCCAACCTTTTGTTCACCACTTAGGAATCTGTTGGCCCCCTTGCATCCATGTCTCTTAGTGTCATCCAGTTAGATCCACATGTCTGCGTCCGGTCATATCCACACGTCGTGTCTAGTTTCAGGTTGTTTGCCCCAGGTAATCCAACTGGTTAAGTCTAAAGGTTTCAAGTCATCGTAGGTCACCAAATCTGAGCTTTCCAAGATCCACCAGTCTCACGTCTTCGTCAATCGAGCTAGATCTCGAGATTGGTTTGCGTAAGTGACCATATATCACGTTAGCACAAGCGACGAGTGTCAACTTGGGTGACTTCATATATTAGATCTGAATTCAGATCCCCATTTGAAGCTATGCTAAACCCAATTGAAATCACCCCCAAATTATGAGTGGAGCGATCCTCGATCCTCTTGCTTTGATAACATATTGTAGTAGGCAATAATAATTACTTCAATATTAATTAGCATAGAATTTATACAACCATAGGCTAAATATAGCCATAATAATATATCCCTAATCTTAGCTAACCACTAACAATATCTCACTAATATCTGTTGACAAGAAATTTCAATAGATATCTAACCTAGGTAGATAAAGACTAACCTAAGTAGAAATTAAAGTAAACTATCCTATAACTAATTACCAAATGAGGTAATAGCTACAATTACTAACTAATAACTCTAACATGCAACCCATGAATAACATGTGCTTATACTGAGATGGGGGTGAACAGTATAAGATAAAACTTTTTGCTTTTTAATACAAATGATAACATCAGCAATATTAAAGTAGTAAACATCACATAAAGCATCACACACATGAGAGACATGATTTTACGTGGTTCACCCAATGTGGGCTACTCCATGGAGAAAATATTTTTTATAAATTTTTCTCAAATAAATTCTCTTGGGAATCCTTTCCCTACAATATTTATGGACCTCTATCCAAAGGAGACACCAATCCCCTAATCAAGTTCATGAATCTCTATCCACAAGAGAACTCCTTTCTCCTTTTCTCTGACTGGTGATCTTCTAGAATAAATGTTGCCTTCACTACTCTAGATAATGGATATCTATCCACTGGAGACTATCATCCTCTATACTCTGTCACCTTTAAAGATATGTCTCAAATCTGCACTAAACATAGTCCTTCGATTTAGCACAAATCTGCTCAATATTTGTCTTTGATTTGTACTAAACACAATCCTTCGATCTAGCACAAATTTATCCTCAATATCTATCCTCAAGCCTTAACTCAAATTTTTACTTAATCACAAATCAATTTTTTTGGATTTACTCCAAACCTTAACTCAAGGTTTGAACAAATCAATCAATCAACTTTTCTCACAAGTCTTCTCAAATACTTGTCTCAAAACTGCCTTGTAAGCTTCCACAAAAGCTCACACTAATCATCCACAAGTCCTCTCTAGAACTTATCCAAATCTGCTCTATAATTCCTCACTAGAACTTATCCAAATATGCTCAATAAGTCCTCACTAGAACTTATCCAAATCTACTCAATAAGTCCTCACTAGATGTAAGCTTCCACAAAATCTTACATAAATCAGTTCACAAGTCTTCTCAAAGACTTGCCACAAATATGCTCAACAATTCCACACTAGAACTTGTCTAATCTCATAGAAACATAAAGAGAATTGTTAGAGACTCAAAATGCTTCCTATTCACCATAATTCTGAATTACTTTCAATCATCTTTTAGAAACATATGGAGAATTTTTAGAGATTCAATATGCTTCACATTCACCTCAATTCTCAATTACTTTCAATCACTCTTTTAGAAACATACAAAGAATTTTTGGAGACTCAATATGCTTCACCATAATACTCAATATCTTTCTCAAATCAATTCAGAATATAGAACAATTTGTTTTATAGAACTAGGACTATTACTTCACACATCCACTTGACTAGGCTCAACCAACTCTTACTCAACCAATCACTTAATGAAATAATCCTTGCTCACAAACCCTAGTCCAAGCATATGAACACTCACTCAAATATTTCCAACAATGCTCATCAACCAATCTCACATAACAATGATACTCATGATCTTTGCAAAACCTAGTTCAAGTTCCTCACTTAACCAATGGTTTCAACAACAATGTTTATCAAACAAGGTTTTATCAACAACTCTTTATTCCAAAAAACCTTGAAGCATTAATTCAAAACACACTCAACAATGCTTATAAAACAATCTTCACATATAGCTCAACAACTCAATAAGGAAACATAATTAAGTCCTTTTCACTCCAAAGTTTTTTTCTAGAAAACCAACCAATCAACTCAACCAAGGAAGAATATGCCCATACCTTTTTCTTTAATGTAGAATGATCTTCAAAATCCTAGTTCAATTATCACAACTTTCTTTGTCAAGTACAAAGGGTTAGATGACAAGAATTATCACCCTAACACTTTTCACAATTTACCTTAAACACAAAGATAAATTAAATTCCAAATACACCTTATTGCTTCATCTCAATAATTAATTTTAGCATCATAATTTTCATCAAAAACCTTCTTATAAAATATAACACAATTTCTACTTATAACTCCTTTCTTAAATTACACTTATCAAATAAAATAATTTATAAAACAATGCAATTTATTCTTCTAAGGTAAAAATTAATTACCCTAGTATTTACTTTATCAAAAATAACTTTTTACCATTCCCAAAAATCACTTTAACATATAGGTAAATAATCCAATTTAATAACCACCTTATACCTCCCAATTTACTCACAAAAACCTTAGGTCAAACAAAATTTAAATAAAAAATTGTACATTTGCCCTTAGAGGGTTTTGAACCCACGACGTTGCCTCCCAAAGCGCCCTAGCTGCGGCCTTGGCTACCGCGTGTGCTAAGCGCTCATGTGTGAGTTAAATTGCCCACGCACTTCTAAAACCTTTTACTACCACTAAAAATTAAATCATGAAAAGGGGCTTCCCAACTTACTGTCATTGGGTTTTGAACCCATAACCTCACTGTTACAAATGCCAAGCAACTGCCACCTGCACGAGCCACCGGATGGTGCTAGAAGTTAAGTGCCTTGTCTTCTTCAACAACCTGAATTTCAGATATGATGCAGCCCATGAAATTCCTCTCTCAACATGTTTTTTGAATTCGAATTGTATAATATTTTTGCCGTAGCAAAGGAAATATTTATATTGATTTGTTATTTCGTCCAAAACGTCTGTGGGGGTAATATTCAACTTGCACGTCGTTGTAATAGCCTTAGGGTTTTGCTATTTCAAATAAATAAATTTTTATTTATAAATTTTTATAAATTAAATATTTAAACCATCTTTGGACTTTTTAATTTGGAATAAAAAGCCTCCTTGAGTTTTTATGAAAATATTTTATCTAACCATGGTTTTAATGAAAACCTTTTATTTATACTTCCTATAATATCAAAAATGAATATTATGAAGCTCTTTTGCCATCAACCTTTTGCATTGCTCCTTTTGATCTTTTGGCACCAATGGTGGTTCACTCCTTGGCATCAATGACAACCTCATACCTTGATATCAATGACAAATTTATGGACTCAAAATATCCAACAACCCATTGCAACAAAAATAATCCAAGCTCGCTTAAGCTCATCATAGCGGCTAAAGAGTAAGAAGAGAAAAGTTATGGCACTAGCGAAGCCCTTGAAGCAGGTCACCTTTGATCCCACTACAATGGAGGCCCATACTATGAAGATGATTCCCTAGGTTCAGAAGCCTTAGGGTGAGATGACTTTAGAGGATTATAGTTATGAGATTATTACCAAGGACCTTACCAAGCTCGACACGACAGAGATAGTGAGAAACATTCAGGCAGAGACAAGCTCTTTGTTCTTGCATGGTGAACACTATAAGAATCACTTATTTGAAGTAAAATCTAAGATCGTCAATCTTGAGGAATCTTTAGTGAAATGTCAAGCGCATTTGCAGTCCACTCAGTCTTAAGCAACTCATTGGAAAAAAAGGTAGAAGAGTTGGCGATCATGCTTTAGAAGCACTAGCTGGTGAAGGGAGGATCAGAACAGTAGATTGAGGCACTAAAGAGCCAACTCTAGAATATGCAGGATCAACTGGCAGTAAAAGCAACACGGGCCATAGTCCTAATAAAATAAAAAATTAAGGAAGCGCAAAGCTAGTTTCTTGCTCATTGTAAGACCTAGGCATTTAGGGTGACACAGGTCCTCATGTACCTTCAAGAAATTCAAATAGTCATATGCTATAGTCGATATATAGTGGAGCTTGGTGAGGAGCACTTGGAGCCTCTCTTGGTAAAAGCATCACAGATGCAGATGCTAGTAAGATCTGGCCTTCGATTTTACCCCATGAGTGATATGGCCCGAGCTTGGGTGAATGCCAAAGTTATACTGTGTTAGTTCTTCTTTAAGTTGGATCAAGTGAAGGAGGCCCGCAATTTGCTTGACATATTTGAGCAAAAGCGACAAATTTCAATGACATATTTTAACACAGTGCTCAAGAATGACTTTCTCAGTTTCACTGATGATAGGGGAAACATTCTATCGAAAGCAGACATGGAAGCAGCTTGGGCAGTTTTTATTGATGATGCCTCCAAATTTGATGACTGGTAGGAACCAATTACCGAAGATCATGTGTTGTCATTGATGAGAAAGCTCATACGCATTGATTCTAGCTTACTAGAGCTTAGTCAACGAGTGAATTACATTAACATGGGACAGGTGGATATTTTAAGGTACTTGGTGGATTCCCTCAGTGGCCTAGAGATAATCACCATAGAATCTTGGTCTGATGTCATTGCAGTGTATGAGGCTACAATTCCATTTCTCTCAGAAGAAGCTACTAAAAAAGGGGCTAAGGAGCAAGATGTAGGAGCGAGAAGCAAGTAGCCTGATGCGCCTGGTGAAGCTAACTCTTGAGCCTAATGTATGAAGGTCTAGGGTTGATTGCATCCATGCGAGCTAGATACCCCACGAATCACCCAGAATATTGGTAGTTTTGCAACTTTGCCACATGTCGATTTTTTTTTTATAACTGATTGTAAAATTTTAATGAATTTGTCAATGAAGGCATTGCAGTTTTAATGCATCTAGTTTTATTGTAGTTTTAAAAACAATTATCTCTTTATTTTTGTAATAATGCATTATTGTAAATAATATCAAAATCATGTAAGCAATGGGGAAAATTTTGTTTAAAACTACCAAGGAAGAGAAATGAGGGCAAGGAGTTTATTTTCAAAGTAAAATCACTTCGAGAGGAAAAGTGACAAAGTTGGGCGCTTTCGCCCCAAAACGTTTCACCTCAAAAATATTAAAATGATGTGCAGATCTCAAGAAGGGAATGGAGAAGCATTTTTATCCCAATCGAGGGGCAAATATCCATGTTTCCCCTCTTAGAGGTGAAAACAAAATTTAAAGATGTTATCGAAGTAAAGTCACCCAACATGAAGAAATGAATATTGTAAGAGTGAAGTAAAGGAAATAAGGTGTTGTCATCCCAATTGAGGGGTGAAACCTCTTATCACCCCTCTTTGGGGTGAAAGTCATTTTAAAAGTGCCCACCACAAAAAAGAAAATAAAAAAGGCACTACATAAATTAAAAGTGCTTTCGCTCCAAGAGAGGGGTGAAACTCCTTGGTGCCCCTCTTTGGGGTGACATGCAATATAAAGTATAATGAGGCAACAATACGTAATTGGGTGCCCATGAATTCGGGCAAAGTTTAAAGAAACATTGTCACCCCAAGAGAGGGGTGAAACTCTATATCACCCCTTATTTGGGCAAAACATATCCTAGGTGCAATGTTAAGAGAAGACGTGATGGGCCCAACCTTGGGTAAACTAAGGTGGTGCTTTTGCCCTAAGAGAAGGGCGAAACTCATTATCACCCTTCCTTGGGATGAAAGAGAATTTTAAAAGGTTTTTAAAGAATGAAAATTAATGACATCAAAGCCCATGCTAACGTAATTGGTGATTTCATCTATAGTTAAGAAGAAATAAAGGATAACACTTGGAAAAAACTCAAAACTGTAGCAAATAGAAGTCACCTCCATAAAAGGGCACCAAGGCAAATAGAGTTTGGAAATTTCTTTTGGGTGCAATTCATTCAATTAATGTCGCCTTTCCAAAAGGGTGAATGTTCCTATCGCCCTCTCTCTAGGTAACGGTAAAAAAGACAATTATAAGGAGAAGATTAAAATATGAAAGCACTCAAATATTGGGCTAGGCTATGTTGTCACCTATTACTGCTTTGATAAAGTTGTTTTGCCCCTTCCTTAGGTAAAATCAACTCCTCAATAGAGATATAGCTCCATGGTGCACACTTTCACAATTTTTTGGAAGTAAAGCAAGGAAGAATAGCATTTAATTCTAGGAGCGATGCAGGCAGCATTTCTGGAATCTCCACTTCAGTTGAGAGATCAAAGGTAATTCTTGCTCATTTCCAATGCATCGACTATAAATCATGACGATTTTCACAAGAAAATTTAATACTCGATGGACTTTTCTAGAGAAAGTGAATTTCCAAGGCACATGGCGAATCGAATTCATGCCCGAGTGATTTTGTTGTATCCCAATGCACCGACAGCCAATGTTATTCTAAGAATTTACTTCTGTTGACTTCTTTGTGTGATTTCCTCCTATCAAAGCCGGATCATGGTTTCTTTGTAGAATATTTTGACCAGAATGTCGCTAACACTGAGGAAAAAATATGCACGCTGGTTATTGATCTACCAACATTTTGTTGTATATGAATTAAATGATAGAGGTGAAATCTCTCTATAAAATACTAATCATTTTTTCATTGTAAATGAGGGAATGCTGGACATTCTGTAGGAATATACTCCAAGTTTTTTGCATTAATAGAAACAATTTAGCTCCTGGTTCTTCGAACGATTTTGCATTTGATAGTTTTGAGTGTGTAATTTCTTAAGGCTTTTATTCCCATTATCTACTATGAGTGAATTATGCTTCTAAATTTAGTCTTTGCTTGTGTGGGGGTAAACATTGGAATGCACTCTAAGGGTTATTCTCTTGCATGATTGTTAGAGGTTTCTTTGCTTGTGTTTTCTATTGAATGTTGCTAGTTGCTTGGTGAAAGCTCTACTGTTAGTCTATCCCTATCCTATTTAGTTGGATTATAGCCATATTTCCCATCTCTTTTCATAATTTCCTATTTATTTCATATTTATCTAAACTTATACCCAGTGTAGGATTAGAATTGGAGCCAACCCTCTCTCTAGATATTGGCTTGGAGGACATTTCTTTCCTTCGACTTTTCAGTGTTGGCCAAGTCTAGGGTGCACAAGGCATAGATCTTGTAACTAGGCAAATTTGTGACCAACATAGTTGAAGTGAAGTTATTATAAGAGGTAAATAAAATCCCTTTTTATATTTTTTAAATCTTTATGGTTGCTTAATATGCTTTGACTTGTCCTAAAATACTCTACAACAAAGGCATTATTTTGTCATTAACCAATACCAATCATATCAAATATAGTAAGTTTTCAAACAATATCTTGTATGATCATGTAATAGCTATTGGAATTCACAATATTTTATTTTCCAATAATGAATAGAAGCAATCCATCCACTCAAATCTTATATAGAAAGAATAAAAGGATGAAAATGAGAGAAGAGAGATATACTTGGGGGCACCCATAGGGAGCATAAATATTACCATATAATTGGTAGATTAGATT
>JAQPPZ010005739.1:0-55360 GCA_028583015.1 Wollemia nobilis
GCAACTAATAATCACATGCATTGCATCATGGTTGAGTCAAATGTATCCTTAGAAGTATAGTTACCAGGTTTGAAAAATCCAGTTTGTTCCCCAAGTTCAAAAAAATCCAAAAACCTGGAAACTCCAAAAAAGTTTGAAAAAATCCAAAGACACACATTTGCACCCCCTCCCACAACACACACACAAAGAGAGAAAGATTTATTTTACAGGATAGAGACAGACAATATATGACAATGTATAAAATTATATAATCATTCATGAACAGAATATTTGGAAATCTGCTAAGATAATAAATGGATAATAAGTGTATGAGTTTCAAAGTTTTACAACATTAAAATATATAATAATATCCTTAAAAAAAATATAGGCTAAGGTTAAATTGAAATGAGCTTTCAAGTGTTAAATGCCTACAACATCAAAATCCATTTATTATGTTTAGAATTACTTTAATTTTAGATGGGCAGAGGCTGGACCGGACCATGCAAATATGGCGTGCTCTAAAGATCTGGACCATATCAGATCTTGTCCAGATTCAGTTAGATCTGGTAACTGTGCTTCAAAGAATGCAACAATCATATACTGAGACCAAACTATTCCATTTCAAAATTTCTGGACAGGAAAATACAAGCTATGCTCATCACACATGACAAGCCTATGAACTTCTAGCTTTGTTCCTTGTCTTGTGCTGAAATGCATATGCAACACAGATTCTGCAATAACAACTAAACCCAACCCACTTGTTCTGTTGGGCTATAAAGAGCACTTAATTGGAACAAAGACTAATTTTCAAAACATGGGAGACATGCTCCCAAGTTAAAACAATTTTTTGTCTTGATCAAGGTGGGGAAATACTTATTATAAGGACAGTATGACAAGGTGGTTAGCTTCTCAGCTGAATTCTATTAGCGTACTTTGACTAAGCCTTTGAAGTGCATAGAAACAGTGACCCACTCCCATATCATCAACAAGACAATTCTTTAAAAGGAAATTTTGTTGCTCAACTTCGGAGCCGGATTTGCTTGTAAAAGTTTTATCCAAGTGCTTAAAATCAAGGGAGAGATATTCCCTGTGATCCTCTTGGTCAGCTAATTTAAATTCTTCTTGTTTTTTGGTGTCATGTGAAATCCATTTCTCTCAAAGAACAAATTAACTGGAAAACCCCATTTCTTTAAAGTCCATCTGAACACACAAGAAAGGCATTCAATCCCATGTCCTAAATACAACCGGAAAAAAGGGTTGTCACAAAGAACAGAAGTCACACCTTGGGGCCTGTTTGACCAGAAACAGCATTATCTGCTGCAATCGTTAAATCACAAACTATGTGCAAAACATGCCCGCCACCGACTGCATATCCCGCTACCTATATGTAAACAAGAAATAAAAACACTCAGTTTACAAATAAAACCGATGTATGTGTGTTTGTGTGTCTGTGTGTGTGCGTGAATGCATGTCTAAGCATGTATCTTGAGCAATGAATGAAACAGCAAACACAATACCATTGCAATAACTGGTTTTGGAAGCCGTCGTATCTGGACCTGCCATAGATAAAACAAGAATCAAATATAATGTCCAGTTTCAACATCTTCAAATGCAAGTTCAATAAATGCATTGATAGAGGAATGTGGTGGGGAATTTTGAGAAGGTGAAACACATGGGAAAGGCACAAAGGGTCTCAGAATAAGAGAGGCCCAAAGTTGTGCCTCTTTGCCCTTGGTAACTAGTTGCAAGTTTTCATTGTAGATTATCCTAGTTCTAGGCTCTCTAGTATTGTAATTAGCTAGAAATTGTGATAATGTTTAAGCTTTGAGGGATATACTTTGGAAGCATGTTCTGGGGAAAGAGATATGCATTAATTTGGGGTAGATGTAACAAGGGTGAGGAGAAATAAATGCCATTATAAGGACAGTTTTGCAATTATGTTGAATGAATTTGGAAAGTAGGAGAGATCCTCAAATCGTATCAGGAATTAATGTGATGCATGAGAGATGGAATACAGGAGTTAAGGAAAACTATCATTAAACATTTTGACTAATACTTGTATTCTTCCATTTTTATCCATTTGAAGCATGCTGTTATTTTAACTGGTAACAAGACCAACAGAGAGGTTCCTGGGATTCTCTAATCTAATAAAAGATTGCCGATTTATCCTATAATTACTGAATTTTCAAGATCAAAATGTTGTTTTTTATGAACATAAAGGCTGATGTCTCAAGTCGAATGATATATCATAATCATAATTCTTATTCTTAAAACTAACTGATTAGATCATTTGATGGTGGAAAAGCAATATAAATTATAAAGTACAGTTCATATCTTAGACATTTCGTGCCTGTATATCCAAAACATTAAGATGCCAAAGCTATTTGTGTCAGCATATCCTTGAGACCCTCGTAGTTATTGATCACCACCACTACAAAATGCCTCACAACCCTGCCATTAAAGGAAGAAAACAAAAGAAATCTCTATCAATCATAATCCATGAAAAACTAAACTCTATATTTAAGTGATGAGGTAATGCTTAAGAGAATGAAATACTGTTTCTCAGTGAATCAATGAGGAGGTCTCCACACGACCATCTAGGATAAAACATGCTATAAAATTGCAAAACAAAATCCCTTGGAATGTCCTCCATATTGTAGCATACATTTTATGTATTCCATGTCATGTGCAGAAAGTAATAGAGTATATAGAAAGAAACGTGCAGCATAAATAAATATACAACAAGGTAAATAGAGCTCAAAGCATCAAGCAGTGTTTGTCCTTTATCTGCAGATAGTTACATAACCAAACTCTCTCTCCTACATAAAGACAGCAATAACTCGGCACAACACTCTGGCACATGTGCTACACAAAAATTCACAAAACATGATGAACCGAGATGATTGATCCTTGAGAGACCAGAATGGGGTAATATAAAGGGAAGAGAGGGATAGGGTGCTAATCAACTACCAAACAGATCAACTACCCTGACACCCATGTACATCCATATCAAATCAAAAGTACCCCATGACACGTACATGAATACAAACACTCAGGTTGTCATGAACACGCCATGTGACAACCTGTATGACAACACTTACATAAGACAGAATTATGACAACTTGTTGGCATTTCTGCAACATGTGTATATCTCGCTATTCTGTAAATTCTCCTTCCCTGAAGCTTTTTTCTTTGTGCAGAATGTATTTTTCTCTTTCCTGCTTTCTCTGTCAGAATTCGTCAGTTGTACCCAAGGATTGGTACAGTTTTCTGTTCGTTCAGCATGCAGGTCCCTTACCTTGTCAAGGGCGAGGGCAGTTTCACGCCATGTCTCCGGGCTCAGGTTTCTTTCAGAGCAAAAGCAAAGCGCAGGCCCATTCTGGGCCAGGTAGCAGCAAGGGCCAGCTCCGGGTAATAAGGCATAAGAGCGCAATGCTCTTTCAGCCCTGACGAAGGACGCGAGCCAAATTCAGGTCTTGACTGAGCACAGCTGCAATATTCACAAAGAAAATGTTAAGTGCAGCAAGGTCTTTTCGTCCCAGCTGGAGAGCGCAAGACCATTTCGGAGCGGAAAGTAGCGCAAGCGCCTTTGACCGTTCAACATAAACCTGCTTGAAGTAATGTGGGGCCCATATTCTTTGCGCTCCTGTTTTACAGCGCGAAGCCTTTTCGCTCCACTTTTGAGTGCTTGGTGTTTTGACTTTTCAAAAGGCGCGGAGAGCAATAGTGTGGATTAAAAAATGCTAAGTGTGGAGGCAGATGTTTCGCTCTGTTTCCCTAGCGCAAGGCGTTTTCGCTCCAAGGTGGCGGCGCTTTGGCGTTTGACTTTTCAACGCTAGCGTGACTCCCAAGTCTCCAGGACGTTTCGCTGTTGTTTCAAGGCACAAGGCAAATTCGAGTCAAGAAAGGGGCGCAACAGCTGTTGACTTTTCCACCCAAGCACGCCTCCCAAGGCTCCAGGGCGTTTCGCTCCCATTTTCAAGCGCACGGCACATTCGCTTCCATCTACAGCGCTTTGCTTGTTGACTTTTCAACTCGGACGCCCCTCCCAATGCAGCAGGGTGTTTCGCCCAACTTTCCAAGCGCATTTCCATTTCAGGCCTAGAGGGAGAGAAAGCATCTTTGACTTATCCTGGAGCGGCACCAGTTTTCAATGAAAAATGCTAAGTGTGGCCAGGGACATTTTCGCTCTAGTTCCCTAGCGCAAGGCGTCTTCGCTCCAAACTAGCAGCGCTTTGGCGTTTGATGTTTCAACGCCTGCGCTGCTCTCTAGGTGCCAACTCGTTGCGTTGCAATTTTTGAGCGCAAGCCCATTTCGGGCCAGGAAACAGTAAAGCATGGGAAAAACTTGCATCCGGTACGCCTGTTTTGGTCCATCCCTCCATGCTTCAGTCAGGACTCCCCATAAATGCTCCTCATCAGCAAGATACGGTGCATCCTAATCCGTTTAAGCGCAGCCGGTCTGAGAAGCTTCCAGACTTGACGTTCCTAGGATTTCAAAATCGTATCTCTCACTAGGGCAGTTCCAACAAGCATGGAGACAGCGCCAGCAGGCTAAACCTATCAACGCATTGAAGGGGTGCAACTGTATTTCGTGGAGTCATCAGTTTCAGGCCATGCTTGGTTACTGTTTCATGACTGTTTTCCCTCTCAAATCTTATCTTCTTTGCCACCGCCATGCTTTGTAGGTGTGCATTAAATATTTCAAGCGGCAGAATTCTCTATATAAGTCGGCAATGTTATTGTAAGATGATGGACAATCTTTGCTAGAAAAGCAACTGTATATCTTGAAATCTGCTTCTAAAACACGGGCTTCTGGTTCCGGTCTTGAATATTCTGTCTTTGTGTATGCCTTCTATCATGTTAGTTATATTAAGTTAGTCACTTTGTCATACGGCTTGAATTCTGTTTCTGGATTTAGCTATTGGTGAAGGATTAATGCTGGAGTACCCTTGGAGGTTATGCAATTGAGAGGATTTAGTGTCGGTTTCTGTTAAAAGTCTATTGTTTCGATTGTTGTTGGTTCGAGTGAAAGTTGTGTATTGTGCTTCCTGTTCATCACCCCCGTATTTTAGGCTTTCAACCTCTTTTCCCATTCCTTTCAGTAATTTCCTTCTCTTTACGCATCTTCCCTAACTCTTATCTCAAGCAAAAAAAAATTATTTTATTTTCGGAACGAGCCCTACTGGAGATTGGCACGGAGGACATTTCTTTCCTTCGGCCATTCAATGCTTGGCAGCAGGTCTAGGGTGCTGTAGACTTAGAAAATCTATATCTAGGCCGATCGATCGCCAACAGTTTTGTCCCACCGGGCGTGCCAGAAACTGTTGGTCAAAAATCTGCCTTAGGTATGAAATGTTTCATTCATGCACCCTAGACCCGGCCTTTCAATGTTGGCCGGGTCTAGGGCGCATGAATGAAACATCTCATACCTAAGGCAGATTTTTGACAAACACAACTATGTACACATGTAGCTTATTGGCTTCTGCGGTAACACTTGTTTCAGAGATACATCTTTAAATCTGCTACCTACATCTGCCCCCCTCTAAACTGGTCAGCGTCCCCACCAATTGTGTCACTGAAACATCCTGGTGGGCAGAGTGAATAGTAGGAACAGGTGGCTCCATGGATCCAATGGCAACAACTTTCAACTCCTAGGGTCCACAAGCATCCATATATCATTCCTCCAAACACTGATTGTACTTGTAGCTACAAACGCACTTTCTTAGCCTCATCTAAACTGGTCAGCGTCCCCCCTCTAAACTGGTCAGCATCCCCACCAATTGTGTCACTGAAACATCCTGGTGGGCAGAGTGAATAGTAGGAACAGGTGGCTCCATGGATCCAATGGCAACAACTTTCAACTCCTAGGGTCCACAAGCATCCATATATCATTCCTCCAAACACTGACTGTACTTGTAGCTACAAACCCACTTTCTTAGCCTCATCTAATATTTTCTTTGTCCCATCCATTGGCTAAATGAACTAATTTGTGCTCTCAACCAACTGCTGCCTCATCTCGTCTAACTGCTGGTTATGATCACATAATTGTTGATCACATGTGCACAACTGTGCCTCCATAGCAGTAATATGCAACACCCGCTCCTCACCGTAACAACATAACAACAAAATCTCCTCTCTACACTAAGTTGCCTCTAAAGAGTCTAATAATTCCTTCTTGATATGATGAGCTCAACATCTCTCAATGTCAAGTAACCCTTCCAACGCTTGTTCTCATCAACTATATATAAACTTTGAGCTTTGCAAAGTAGGGTAGTTAAGCTTCCAAAAACGCAATTCCAACTCATTCGGAATGGATGTTGTCAGACTGATGGTGGCAACTGCACTACTCTTTGGTCTTGAAGAGGGCCATTGATGATACAAAACCATAGTGTTGGGTAGCAAGGATAGTAGTCAAGAGTATTCACTTGAAGCTACAACTTTCCAGAATATTAATGACAAATTTGTGTGCCCTTGGCTGCATACAAGAGTGTTTCTAAGTCTTCAGTTCTTTCTTTTTCTTGCATGCAATGGGATAAGATTGTAGTTCTTCGACACTAGGCTTCAACCACCCCTCACGTTCCATAAGTTGTAGACAGATGTAGCTTACCAATTTCCTATCCTCTTCTATTGGTTCCACATCTATGCATGCTAGAAGTGTCCTGAGGGACCGAGTTCCATGTCCACCTAGGATTATCCAACCAAGGCCCCCAAGTCCTGGCCATTCTAGTGGGGGCATCATTAGATCCTATGTTAACATTTTTGCAATGGTTATGACAATGACTATGCTTCTACTTTAGACCTCACTACAAATTAGCATTCGTGGTTGGATCCACTGGATCTCCTTTCTCTCTCTTCTTTACTTTGATAGTCGGCTACCTCTTCATCATTACTTTTAACATGTAAGGGTTTATTCCTTTTGGGTAACCCTCAAGAATGTAGTTCTATGCCATACAATTGTACCACTTCAACGTGGTTTACAATAGATTCTTTAGTTTAGCTTATTTTCATAGTACCTCCTGGTTATTCCAATGCATTATAATAACTCTTTTCAATGACTCCCAATGGTCTACTTTGGCCATCCATGGACATTAATAAAATTGTCTTACCCTATTTCTTCAATAATCATTGCACAATTGTTCCACTTTAGTGTCAATGTTCTCAACACCTTTCTAAAAGCATCTTCCTATGTTGGTTCTTCACCATAGATACTCATTTTGTGTACAATGTTGGTTGTTTTGGTGGACTTTAGAAAGGCCTTTGACAACGTTCACAGGCATCTTTTATTTCAAAGAGTACATGACATCGGCATCTCGAAGCTCTTTATCACTATCATCAAGAGACTATATGATTTAGTTGCTGGCCATTTTCAGACAGCTTTTGGTTTCTTAGAGGATGTCCAAAGCACCATTGGCATCAAACAAGGCTGTCCTCTTTCTCCGTCAATTCGGGACTGCCTTCGTTAACATGTGTTCGTCAACATGTGTCATTGGTCGCATTAGATGAGCACTCCAAATATATGTGGTTTCAGATCAAGAGGGGCCAACCCCCACTTAGAGGCATGCTCATAGCAATATGTTATTTTCCTCTAGCATCGTCAACTTTTGCCATCCACTCTGTGGTGACCCATACTTGGATCTCTACTCAAAGATTTCTACATATTCATCAATGGATGATGTCATTCTTTTAGGTGACTTCAATGCCCGCACTGAGACCCACCAAGCACCTTTTCATGATCTTACAAAGTATGAGTTTTGTCTCTTCGAACTCAACCCCAAGGATCTTGCATTCACTAGGACCTATACAGATAAGAGGCATCCTATTACAGCTTGTGGAAAACACTTGATTCAGTTGTGCGAGTCACACGGTCTCTTGGTTCCCAATGGGATTCCTCAATTTCCTAACTCCTCTAGGTTCACTTGTTTTCCACATGTGGAAGGTGCGAGTGTAGTTGACTATTTCATCACCAACTGGACTTTGCTTTCTAATATTCATGGTTTTTAGGTAATACTCAGCTTCCCTTGGCTGATCATGCAATGTTGATTTTCTCCCTAAGTTCCTCCTCTTTCACCTCTCCTTCTTTTCCTCCTCCATCACCCAATCCTACCAACCATCCCATGATTCATTTCAATCCTTGTTTTACCGATGATTATGCAACTTTTCTCTCCCAGTTGATGTCCCAATACTAGTCTCTTAATTCCACCACAATAACAACCAAATATGAATTTTTGTCTCGTACGTTATGGGATGTGGCCCTTGACTCCTTTCCCCACACTTTTGCTCAGCCAAATCCTATTCATCGCATCGGTGCTTACCCCATGAATTGTTTATATGATGAGGGTGTAAGTCCACACGTTGAAAGCTCCATTTTACTCTTATCCATGACCCTACAACTATATCTTCAACTCAAAGCAAATATAGATCCCTTATTCGACGTAAGAAGCAAAAAATTCTTGTTGCTACGTGTTGTGAGCTTCTAGATGCTCTTCATCACTCACCTAGAGCATTTTGGCGCACTCTTCTTCCTAGGAAGCCCCAACCCATATGCATCAATGACAAGCCCGGGTCTCTCATACTACTTCTTTATACGATATTCCAAGGCAGCCCACCATTCATATCTATTTCCCCCAACATCATGTCACCTCTTCTCTTTAGGGGGCATTAAAAGAGCTATACATAAATTAAGCACTAGCAAGGCTATTGATTTTGAGGGATTTCAGGTTGAGTTCTTGAAGTATGGTGTTGAAGCTCTTGGCTATCCCATTGCAGAATTATCCAATGAGGTTGTTTGTTCTAGGCTTCCTGCCTCCTAGTCATAGCATATTATCCACCCCATCCAAAAATCTAGGGACAATTCAGATCCGAAAAACTACAGAACTATCATGATTGGGCACACATTTGCTAAGCTTTATGCAACAATTTTGAATATGTCGGATCAAGGTAAGCTTAGAGCAAGAGGGCAGGCTGGTTTTAGAAGGGATCATCAAACTATTGATCATGTTTTCACTCTTAGAGCTATTATTGAGGAGGCTTGCCAACAGTCTTCTAAAGTGTTATGTTGTTTTGTGGACTTTAGAAAGGCCTTTGACATTGTTCCCAAGCATCTTTTATTTCAAAGACTACATGACATCGGCATCTCAAAGCTCTTTATCATTGCCATCAAGAGACTATATGAGGTAGTTGTTGGCTGTTTTTGGATAGCTTTTGGTTTCTCAAAGGATGTCCAGAGCACCATTGGCATCAAACAAGGTTGTCCTCTCTCCTTCACTCTTTGGGATCTACATTGATGAGCTTGAAGAATTTATTCGTCAATACACACATGTTGACAATGGTTGCCTTTTGCATCATATTTTGATAGCTATATTGCTTTTTGTAGATGATGTTGTTCTTCTTGCTCATACTCCTGAGGGCCTACAAAGACAATTGGATGCTCTTGCTCGCTTTTGTGACTTAAAACAGTTGGCAACCAATCCGAGCAAGACTAAGGTGATGATCTTTAACGCATCAAAGAGTACCCAAACGATCGAGGGAATCCTCTCCCTCTTGAGATTCTAGATAGAAGGCTTTAAAAGCTTTTTTATTTTAAGACGCAGGACCCGCGGTCGAGTCTACTATTACATACGCAAATGTTGGAAAGGTCGAGGCTCTCGCGACAGCTTAAAGGGGAAATGAAAGTTCCATAGAATGAAATTTTTCATAAAAGTCCCTTTTAATTTAAGGGCGCGCTATTACTATTAAAGGACATCGACCTCTTAAGATATAAAGGCTTGAGTAAGCACCCTTAAAGGAATAAAGGTATTTTTTAAAAGCCTCTTGAAAGCTTGCAAAAATCGAGGGAGGTCGAGGGGGAGCCGGGTTAAGTCGTTTTATATACATGTTAACCACAACACTGGACATCCCATAGAGAAGAACCTTTAAAAAGGGGATTCGTTACTACAATAGTAATTAGACAAAGAGAGATGATGCTATTTTTGAGAGTGCATTATTAAAGCGTTATAAAGGCGATTGATAAGATTAAAGAAAAGGCGAATTTGAAATAAAATTTTTGAGAAGGAATTAATTATAGATCGTAATGTTGAAATTGATCCTGGATGAGAGATCCCGAAATAAATATGGGGAAATCCTGCCTGGTTAATAGAATCCATACGAGGGAATGCTGGCGATAGAGCTTTTAAATTCCCCGTTTTCGATTATGGATAGAGAGCCCCTTCCAAAGTGTTTCCTCTCTCCTCTAATCGGTTCGAAGTAATCTCTTATTTTTGCTTCCACCTAGAGTCGGGCCCCTATTCCACTGGTGTGGCCCATACATACATAGTGCGTGCAGAGAGCCTTTATGAAGCTACGCCGACCTTTATATCTTAAGAGGTCGCGCAATGCTTTTGAAACATTTAATAATCCCCTTTAAAATAGAGAGGGTTAGTTCAACCACAGATTTCCCTTCAAAATAGAGAGGGGTCAGTCGTGCGATGTCCAATAGGGGTTGGTTCAGCAACAAAAGTATCACAACGGCCTCACTCGTATTTTTGTTTGATCGAGGAACCTCCTGAGATAGAGAGCCAGAGAGGTTCAACCACATATCTCATACGTGTTACCGGAGGGGTTCAACGCTTTTACAGAAGTATGATTCTTCTCGATATAGTAAGTGGGTAAGGTTGGTTCAACCACAGATCTTATACGCGATGTGAGTTCAGCAGGTGAAATGCTCGGATCGAGGGAGTGCACTTTGGAATCCCCGAAGGGATTGAAAAGCCCGATCCAAACCGTCTTGATAGAATGGGCTCCGCTTTTCCCGGCTCATAGATAGAGAGACCGGTCGATTACCCCTTTCTTCTATCAAGGCCAGCGAGTGCATGCTATTATAACGACCTGCGGAGAGAGGGAAGTGCTTATGCTGCAGAGAGAGGGGGGCTACCACCAACCAAAGCCTCGGTGAACGATCGAAACGCTATCGGGAGGTGCACTTAATGAAACGAGGTCAGACTTCTAAACAATCCTGAGTGAAGACACTTTCTCATCGGGAGGGCGCAACCCTCGACCTAGGGGAGTAAAGTGCTCTCTCTTGGGATAGGTTGAGGGATGCTAAGGTGGGAAAGAAAGCGGGTTTACCCCCTTTTAAATTAGAGAGAGTTGCATGATCCTGAGAGAGAAGTCTATGTTGGTGTTAGAACCCGGATCCAAGATCCGGGCCGAAGGTCATATCCATCCTGGCTGGTGTTAGAACCTTCTAGCGTCCACCGAATCCTGGCTTTTAAAAGCTTCCTTTTAAAATGTCCAAACGGATTTTTAAAGGGCTCATTCACTGTTTTGTTCATCTGGGAAGATGGGGAAGGGTTGGCCCCGCCTATCCCTAGCTGGTGAAAGAAGTTGGAAAAGGTTACCCCCGCCTATCCCTAGCTGGTGAAAGGTGTTGGTAAAAGGCTAGTAAAGCCACAATTGATTGCCTTGAGGCAGGGATACAACTATCTCTATTATGAGGGATAAAGAATAGGTGCACTTTCTTTCTTACCTGATACAAGAGAGAGGGCGGTTCGAGAGAGGCTCTCTATCCATAACCAGGCTTTGTGGGAAGAAATGCAGGCTCTATTATGCAATCGAGTACCCAATCACGTAGGATTCAATGGGATAATGCAGCATCATGCTCTTTAGACTTAAAAGTCCTCTTTAGACTTGAAGGGAATCTTGAAAAGCTTGTGCGCGGTTTTGTTCTACAGTGAGTCTTTAGTCGCAAAGGGAGGCCCTTGTTCTCATCCGAGTGCCTAACCCTTTTAAAGAGGTCGAGTTCGCTTGTTCACCTTTCCCAGAGGTTGTTTTCTCTTTCCCCCGCCCGGTATTCATCCTGAGAAAGAGTAGAGATCTATCCAGGCGAGCCGTCTATTTTAAAAGGGGGCCAGCGACCTCAGAACATAAATGGTCGAGGAAGTCGAGGGATGTTGGCTTTTGTTTGATCCTGTTCAGGAATGGCCTGTTGTTCGATTCGTTGATACCAGCTCTTCATCTATAATATTAAGAGGGCTCAAGATTATAGAGCTCAACCGACCTATTGAATGAAATGGAGAGGGCTCAAGATTATAGAGCTCGACCGACCCATTGAATGAAAGGGAGAGGGCCGCACTCGTCGATAGGAAGAGGGAGAGAGAAGAGTCCTATTGCCATACGTAATAAGACTGCAACTTCCCCTCCCGAGAGATAGATTATGGAGATAGAATCCTCGACCTTATATTAAGGTCTTCGATCGAGTGCTTTTTAATCGGAGAGCCAAAGACCCTTAAAGAGATAGGTCGAGTAGGATTCCCTCTTAAGATAATGGATAGAGAGCATCTCAAGAGTGCTCATCCTTACCTCATAAAAGTGGGGGTGGGGGCTTTTAAGAGAGGAGAGAGCCTCGCTTACCTCAAAAGCCCTAAATCTTGAGCGAGCATTATATCTTAAGAGGGTGCTCACTCCCTCTCCCTCTTGAGATTATGGATAGAGAGCTTACCAGGAACTTTTCAAAATAGAGAGCGCTATAGTGTCTATATTTTTCCATACGCCCTTTTTAAGGCACAAGGATTTACACACTTCCCCTCTTCACTGCTGGCTACATATATAAGAGCTCACCAGGCTCTTTTTGAGGTCGGTCGAGAGGTCGATTTAGACTAATCATTCACCTTTGATAAGGGAAATGGCCATCCATATTCACAAGCTACCTTTGTCACTGAGTTTCATTGAACCTGTTGAACCCTGTCTATTCTAAAAAGGGCCTACTACCTTTTAAAATCTAAGGAGGAGGGGAGGGGACTTCTCTCTTGGGACCGCTCCCCGAGAATATCTATCCAAGGGTCAACCTTTAAAAGCCATGGCGAACCAATAGATAATCATTTCCACACATCCTCCCCCTCTATTCTAAATGCAGGACCTCTCTATTTTAAATGGGTTCACACTATGAACAGCGCCATAAAGCCCTACCATAGTGCGGACTTCCTCTCTTCACCGGGACCAACCCCTCTCTATTTTAAAAGCTCCTCCCTTCTCCGTCACTCTTCTCTCTTCACCGTAGTACTTATCGAACAGGACCTCTTCTCCTTCCACCGTTGGTTTTATAAGGGGACAACTTTTACTCCTCTCTCTTCACCGCCTACTCTTCAAGAAGAAGTAGATTTTCGTGTTTTTTGAAAGCCCCATTATATAAGAGACCTATGAATCAATAAATAGATCGAGTGGTAAAGGTCCTCTTATATAAGGTCCAGGTGGCCCCATTATATAAGAGACCTGTGAATCAAGCTTTTTGAGGTCGAATGATCAAAATAGGTCGAATGATAAAGGTTGAGTGGTAAAGGTCCTCTTATATAAGGTCCAGGTGCACCCATTATAAGAGGTCGTTACATCTTTATCAAGAGCGCGGGCTGACTTCTCTCCGAGTTTATATTTAAGGGCCCACTTCAAAATTTAAAGAGGGCTGAGAACATTAAAGGGAACTCCTCTCCCCGGCAAAACCTCATAATAGGGTTGAGTCGGAAGAGCCAGTCCTAGCGCCCTCTATCTATATTGGCAAGCTCTATATTTTAGAGTGTTAGCTCGTGTTAAGACTACAACAATATGAATGAGGAGAACCCGGGACCTCGAAACGTTCTTCTTTGACAAGGGCAAATAACCTGGAATCTGGTGCCGAGTATAGTAATTCAAGTGGATAATAGTTCGGACGATCATGGGTTGTCGAATGCTGATTCCAGTTCCGGTGCCTCGCTGGAGTTGGAAAGAAGAGAAGTATCTAAGAAGTTTTTTCTTTTTTTAGGTCTTGTTTTACCTCTCTCTATTTAATCATTCCTGTTCCACCCACCCGCAATAGCTATTGTCATCCATTCGCCCTTTCGAAGAGATTGACTTGACATGCATAGGTTATTCCATTCATTAGGGGATATGGGGGAAGTCGCCTCCCTCTGTAATATGATAGATAAAAAAGTCTTTAATCGTGTCTATAGACAGGGCTGTGCTCGACCTTTTTGGATAAGAGAGGTGAGAGGAGCAACCCACTTAACCCATGCACGCCGATCGAAACGAGAGAAGAGTGGGGATGTTGTTGGGTCCTTTCTACCAAATAGATTTACCTGGAACAGATGGATTCATGCATGTGAGCACTCGTATCCAGCCTCCAGCCACTCTCTATTCTAAAAGGTATCCAGTTTCATGCCTCTCGTGAGTCTCGTTCCCCGTGTTCCTCTTGCTCCTCCCCCGATTTCGAATGCCTCTTCCGGTGCCTCTTGTGCGTAAATGCCTCCCTTTTTCGGGTATCCCATGTGTTCTTCCTCCGGTGCCGATTGAGCCCGGGTAGAAAGAACTTTAAGAGGTGTTCCTTGTCAACATCCTCTCGAATTGGTTTCCTCTTGATTCCGATCAAAGAGAAAAGACGATGCCCTTTAATATAATATAATACTTGGCCAGTGCATGTCTCTGCATTCAAAAGTGCGATCTTATTTCCCAATTTCCTAGATGAAAGGTGAATTCCAGACGGCCATAAAGCTAGACTAAATAGAGAGGTTATCCATGAGTTAGGTCCTAACATCTCATTCTGTATCCCTATCGATGCTGCAAGAAAAAGTGGATGGCATAACCTCTCAGATAAGGCAATCTGATGAATTCGCTCGGTCAAATGTGTCAATGAGGAGAGGGCCAACCCTTTAAAATGTTTCTGGGGTAGCCTTAATCAACAGTTAGACCATCACATCTTGTGTCTAACATATCTATTACAGTTTCCCTGTGACTGGCAACCCCCTAAAAGAGATCAATATAGGTGTTCTCTACTATATGAAGAGTGGATCCGAGTCGATTCCGGGTCAAATCAAATGCTGAGAGAGAATAAAAAGTGAATCCGAGCAGCCGCCAACTCCATATTCAGGGGATTCCCCAGCATTTCGGGAGTAAAATAGAGAGAATGCTACTGAATATGAAAGGTTAGAATGGAGAGGTTGTTAGTGAAATAAGCGATTCTCGCTTATCCGGGAATGCTAATCATGGTGGTGTAAAACATTATAAATTGCAGTTTAATATGAAGCTTGAATAATGACTGAGTCTTCCCAATATGGTATCAGAGCCCTCTCTCCTTAATAACCGCAGGCTGATTTTATTAAGAGAGGAGCTCCTAAGTGTCGCGAAGGAAGGCGTGTTCTCCTTTATAAAGAGAGGCAGCATTCCTTCTTAAAATATGGAGAGGTGGAAGTCTGTTTCAAATCTTCATTTCTAATACGCACCTTAATCCTCCACCAGCAAGCACAACCTTTTAAATCAAATTAAATTACATTAAGCAGTCCTTTTTATTCTAAAAGGTGGAGTTTTGTCTAAAAAGCTCGTCCGCACAATTATGAATATAAATAGAGAGGCAGGGATACAACTCTCTATGGCCTGCTGCAGGATCTACTCGAAGGATTAAGGTTTACTGCATTGTAAGCCGCACGGAAGGCCCAGGCGTAGGAATCCCAGCCAAAGCTAGCGTATACGGCACAGGAAACTGCCCGGCATACGGTCTATATATGGTCTAGAATCGAGATGTTCAACATCTCCATTTGAGCACAGCTTCGAGCCACGCTGAATGCGAGTGAATGGAGGGATTCCTTCCTCACTATAGGAATATACAACGCACTAGAACACCCTTATTGACGATATTTTACCGGGACAACGCTCGAACAATGTGATATCTCACACCGGTCTTTAACCCTTCCTCCTCTTGTGTATAAGTAGTTATTTCATATCTAGAGGTTAATCGTACTCTAGCAACCTGGAGTTTTTTTAAAAGAGGTAAGGCAAAGTTTGGTTTTTTGGGGGTGATAGTGGAAGAGTTGACAAATAAGTTACGTTTACCATCACTCTACCCGCTTTGCTTTGCTTTTAAAAGAGAAGGAGGTGGAGATTTTCACCTTTTAAAATAGAGAGGGCTTCCCAAGCGAAAATAGAGAGCAATTCTTTTTTAGTAGGATAAATAGGGTTTGAATCGTTGCCTAAATTCTTATTTCCTTCATCATGTCCCAATGAGTAACTAGAACTAATTCAGTTACGTTTTGGTGTTCTAATCAAACACTAATGAATCCTATTTTCTTTCGTCAAAAAAACTATGCATGCAAAATCTTATAAGGAATTGATTCTTCTTCCTGTATTCTGTATAAAATACAGCATTTGAAGAAATCAAATTCGAACCTTTCCTCTTGTATGACTGGGTATTATCACATGCTAATTTATTCTTGATATTTGGTGTATCTTTTCTCCGAATTACAGGGTTAATGTGAGCCTTTTATTTTAAAAGGGATTATGCACTGTTAAAATAGGAATCAATTTGATGAAAGAGAAAGGCTATATTAAAGAGCTTTGGTTTGATTGTCCAAGATCATTTCGGTGACCTATGTTAAAGCGATACGAATATGAGATATGATCTGACGCGTAAGATTTGCGGATAGCAATATGGCCGTAGAAAGTCTATGGAAAAGCAGTTTTTTTATTAGTTAGTTATCTTGGCTCGGTGAGTCCTTTACTCTGTAATGAACTGCTGGCATCCGTTATCTTTTTTCTGTGGACCAAAAGTAAAGTGAGTGAGAGCTCAGCAGGAAAAGGAAAAATGCACGACAACTTTTTGGTTTTAAATAAACACTTATCTTTATTTAAATCAAGAAGTATATGGAGGTAAATCTATCCTGCTAGGATTTTTGATAGCAATGTTAGTTACAAATTTTGTCCCGGCGGGATGCCCATGTTTTCCTATGAAGTAGTTAGCGACTCCTCCCCCTATTTTTTTCTCAGTGATGAATCTTTTTCTAATGTATTCCCTCTTAAAGGAATTTGTCTATATTTTGCTCTCCCCTCCCCTACCCCACCTTATATTTCAAAGGGCAAAGGCAAAGGTCTTTATTTTCTTGTGGAAACACATAAGAACTTTTGAATGGAAATGTAAAAGATATGTTGACTGAGGGTAGCTCCCCTTTTAAAATAGAGAGCGTTCAGATTTTTTATGGTGCTTTTACAACCTCTAAATTTTAAAGGTATCCTCTTGAAAAGCTCGGTTCTGTGTTGTTTCTTCTTCCAATTCCATTCTGCAATAAACTAGTGCTAGATGAAATGAAACATGCTTAAAATATTTTATGTTCATGCTTTAAAAGCTAAATCGAGATTGGGAGAAAAAAGAGGGGATTTGACAGAACCATATGTTATGGTTTGAATTAGTAGAAATATTATTTCTAATAGGATTCACTCAGTCGACATCCATCCAAATTTTTTATATTCTTTTTCTAGTAAGATGAAAAGAAGTCCCAGCTCCCCCTCCTCCATTTTTAAAGGTATTCGGCTCTCCTTTCCCTTGGTTTTTTAAAGGGCGAAGGCCCTTTTAAACATGGGGGTGCACTTTCTATTCGAAAGGTGTTGAGTTTCTCAATTCCTTGGGACGTTTTGATTCATCAGTCAGTTCTCTTTCCAGATGGGGGTAGGGAAGGGATATAACTCAGCGGTAGAGTGTCACCTTGACGTGGTGATGGTCATCGGTTCGAGTCCGATTATCCCTAAACCTAATGTGGGGAAGTTTTGATTCATCAGTCAGTTCCCTTTCTAGACGAGGGTAGGGAAGTAATATAACCCAGTGGTAGAGTGTCACCTTGACATGATAATGTCATTGGGTTGACGACGAGTCCTTCCATTTCGCTTTGTCCCGCACTTTCTCCAGTCAGAAAAAGAGGCCAGTGGGATTGACACAAGAGGGTAAGAACGGTTGTGACAGCTATCTATTCTAAGGTGCCATAACTCACGAAAATGGAGATGGGTTGAGACATTCTATTTTAAGTCCCCTTAGAAAAGAGGCTGGTGGGGTTGACATGAGAGGGTAGGAATGGTTATAATAGAGGTGAGGCAATTTAAAGCTTGATTGTGCTCTTTAAAAACCCAGAGGAACCTTTCTCGAATTTTGTCCTTCTTTCATTTCCAAGTCCTTTGCAGTAGTTTACGCCATTTAAAATGGAACCATCCTTCATTCCCATCAATTTTATCATAGAATAGTCGTATTTTTCTCTGATGCTCTTAGAAAGGCAAGGCGCATCTACATATTTTTTAAACAGTGGATGTCTTGTTTTCTCCAACCTTTGCCCCGACGAGAGCCTTAATTTTTAATCACTCGAGCACTCAATATATATATATATATATATATATATATATATATATATATATATATATATATATATATATATATATATATTCCTAAATATGTATGTAATTTATCTAATTTATCTAATTTGTAGTTAGTCAAATAGATAGAGATATTCTAAAGTTATAGGGGAATATATTCCTCCATGTTCCTATTTGGGTGAGAGACAATAGGTGAAAGACAATTTTGAATCAACTTTGTCCACAAAGAAGGGAGCTATAAGTGATGCAGCTAGGGAGTTTATGGAGAGTTTGATCGTGGCTCAGGATGAATTTTTCTTAGGCAGCATGCCTAACACATGCAAGTCGGACGAGAAGTGGTGTTTTCAGTGGCAAACGGGTGGGTAACGCGTAAGAACCTACCCTTGGGAGGGGGACAACAGCTGAGGTTGCAAGTTTTCAAGAGCCCCGCTGAGGAGCTCTTTAAAAGGAGAGGGAATCCGCACAAGGACGGGAATCTGATCAACAAGTTGATGAGGCAATGGCTTACCAAGGCCACGACTAGTAGTTGGTCTGAGAGGATGATCAGCCACACTGGGACTGAGACATGGTCCAGACTCCTACGAGAGGCAGCAGTGGGAATTGCTTTTTTTTCAGGCGAAAACCTGCCGAAGCTTTTAGAACCGCGTGAAGGCTCTCCTTGCCCTTTTTAAAACAGAGAGGAGAGGGCCCTTTATAAAAAACTCTGAGGGTAAACTTCTTCTCTCAGAGAAGAAGCAATGACAGTATCTGAGGAATAAGCGCATTTTTAAGGTGCTTTAAAATAGAGAGGGTCGCGGCTTAATAATACAAAGGATGCAAGTGTTATCCGGTTAGGCGTAAAGCGTCTGTAGGTGGCTTTTCAAGTCCCCCGTTAAATAGGCTCAACCCAGGCTGTGGAACCTATTAAGCTAGAGTACGGTAGGGGCAGAGGGCCGGTGGAGCAGTGGAATGCGTTGAGATCGAAAAGAACACAACTTTTAAAGCGAAAGCACTCTGCTGGACCAAAACTGACACTGAGGGACGAGAGCTAGGAGAGCAAATGGGATTAGAGACCTCGGTGGTCCTAGCCGTAAACAATGGATACTAGCCCTCTATTTTAAAGGTGCGTATCGACCATTTTTTTAGAGTGTTGTAGCTAACGCGTTAAGTATCCCGCCTAAGGAGTACATTCGCAAGAATGAAACTCAAAGGAATTGACGGGGGCCCGGTTTTATTAATGATGGAGCTTTCCAACCCTCTTTAAAAGGTTTAATTCGATACAAAGCTTCGAACCTTACCGGGGCTTGACATGTCGTGAATCCCCTTGAAATAGGGGAGTACCTGTGGGAGCGCGGACACAGGTGGTGCATGGCTATCATCATCTCGTGTTGTAAGGTGTTGGGTAAGTCCCACTTTTGAAAGAGAGGGCGCAACCCTTGTGTTTAGTTGCCATCATTTAGTTTGGAACTCTGAACAGACCATCGGTGATAAGCCGGAGGAAGGTGAGGATGAGGTCAAGTCATCATGCCCCTTATGCCCTGGGCTACACACGTGCTACAATGGCCGCGACCTTATAGATAGAGAGGTCGCGACCCTTTATATAAGCGGGCAAGCTTACCTCAAAAACCTGGCCCAAGTTATATAGAGCGGATTGCAAGCTGCAACTTGCCTGTATGAAGCAGGAATCGTCTAGTCAACGGCGGTGAATCCGTTCTCGGGCCTTGTACAGACCGCCCGTCACACTATGGGAGCTGGCCATGCCCGAAGTCGTTACCTTAACCTCAAGACAAGGAGGGGGACGCCGAAGGCTGGGCTAGTGACTGGAGTGAAGTCGTAACAAGGTAGCCGTACTGGAAGGTGCGGCTGGATTACCTCCTGCTCTCAGGGAGAGCCAATGCTGGTTGGGCATTTTCGTTGGGCACTGTTGTGCACCCGAAAGGAAGCAAGTTAAATCATTAAGCTTCTATCAGCTTTTAAGCAGATGCAAGAGGTGCTCTCAAAATAGTTTGTTGTCATTACTCGACTGTGAAGTAAGAGGGAAGTCCATGAGCTTATTATCCCAGGTCGGAACGAGTTGATACGACCCCATTTATTGTGTATCAAAGCTAGAATAGCAAATGAAATTGGCTGGAATTATACCTATGCCGCCACCTCCCCATTACATCAGCTCAAAATTAAAAGAGGAAAAGAGGGAAGAGGTTTATAAGAGCCTTTTTCCCAGAAGAGTTTCTAAGAGCTTTTCTAAGAGCTTTTCTAACAAAACAATTAAAATAAAAGCCCTCCCCCTTTTTAAATAGAGAGCATGTGATTAGCCACTTTGATGGCCTCATAATTCGAGAGGTTCTTCCCACCGCCTTATAATCCTAGAGGGGGGAATAGAGATGAGATAGACTCGACCTCTTTAAAAGGGAATTAAAAGCCCTTTCTGCATTCGGCTTTATGCCCACATGCTTTCATAAAGAATAAAAATTTTTTCATAGGTTCCATGCCGAACCTGATGATAGAAATGGAGGACTCATCAAGCTCCAAACCCTCAAAAATTGTTCTTCCATAGAGAGCAATGAAAGAAGGAAATTTCCATGAGGCGATAAAGGATTCAGAAAGTATTATGCCCGGGGGAGAAGCGTGAGCCCTCTCTTATATAAGGATCGCGTTCAATCTGCCGCCTTAAATAAGGATAGAGAGCCCGCCCTTCCTCTGCATGGTCCAGCAGCTCGCACCCAGCAACCTTTTTAAAATAGAGAGGTGAATTCATTCATGAGGTGGCCAGTGCCATGCATGCAGCAGAGAGCCGTATTGATGGGGGGAGATATACTATCTGCCTGCAAGGGTCCCTCGAATCTATGGCACGGAAAGACGGCTATTATTCGCGTTTATAAAGGAGACAAATTAATGAATGCCTTATATAATAGAGAGGGTTTTAATTTTAAGGATGCCGGCGGTCAGAGAATCGTACAGGCTTTAGAGATATATCCGAGGGGCCTCTCTATTTTAAAGGGGTCGAAAAAAGGTTTCGTTCCTCCGTGTGAGAGAGAAGAAGGCGATTCTGAGACCCATCAATCCAGCCATGAGCAGGTTGGAGAGAGCTCCTTATATAAGAGGTCCATCTAACCGCCACTGGCTTTGTCCTGCTGCTCTTCGAAGCTTACGTTCACTCATATCCTAAGGGTTGGAATTTTATTTTAAGAGCCCTTTAATATAATATAATATAATACTTGGGGCTTTAAAAGAGAAGTTTTTTCCCCTTTTAAAATCTTCAAAGGCAGATCTGATACTCAAAAAACGAGCTTGTTTTGGCCATTGTTTTTCCAGTAAGTCATTCATACCTTAATGGGGAGAGGGGCTTAGCCGGTCTTGAGCTCATTATCCCCCTGATTTCTTTAATCTATTATTAATCTATCATTATCGAAGACGATCAACGACCTCGACTTCATCTATCCAGATCCAGTCATGCCGCTCACTAATCAACTGGGACTTTCTTTCTCAGCAATCCCCTGTTCTGTCTCACCATGGTTAGCAACCCCCTGCCTCCTCATGGTAACTGATTTCTTTCCATCGAGATCTTTCGTCCTAAAAAAGCGAATTCTTAGAGGCTCTTTAAAACGCCACTGCCTTACCTTTAATATAATACTTGGGGTGAACACATGCGAGCTTATCATCATCGTTCCTATTCCCCTTAAAAAGCTATCCTTGTCCCCCATGTTTTGCCTTTAAAACCCCTCATGTTTAAAAGGGCCTTTGCCTTCTCTTTTAAATGGTGGGGGTGGGGAGGGGGGAGGAGAGGAGTGATTATAGATAGAGAGCCTCCCCAAAATGGCAAAGCGGAGAGATGAGCTTAAAAATATCTTAAGAGGTCGCTCACTGATTATAGATAGAGAGCCTCGACCTCCTCTCCCTATCTTGAGAGTAAACTCCCGGGATTATAGATAGAGAGCGGTCGAGTGGGAGAAGGCGGGGCAGGAGATCTCTAAAGGAGTTGGGAGAGAGCCTTAAAGAGAGTTCTAAGCACTGGGATTATAGATAGCTCTCTATCTATAACCGGGCGCCCTCTCTATTTTAAAAGGAGCTCTCGGTCCGCCAAGAGTATAAGAGCCGCTCGAAAGGCCTTAATAATTCGGGAGATCGGCGGGCTCTCTTTGTTTACACCTCACGAAAAAGTTCACACCTTTCAAACAAGATAGAACCGCGAGAGAGCTCTCTATTTTAATGCAAATCCTAAAGTGTTATATACGTATTAACTTATGAACGATTTAAGCAATAACTTAAGGTCCTCTCTATCCTTATTCAAGAGCTCGACCCTTTTTTCTAAGAGAGAGGAGTTCCGGGTCATTGAGAAAAGGGCATTCCTCATTTATGCACTCTTAGGCTTAGCTCGACAAGCTCGACTTCGAATGAATAAATGAATGAATGGATAAATAAAAGAAAAAACGATTATCTTTCTGAGAGGCTCTTTCTCCCACCCGAAGAGAGCCGCTCGCTCATCCCCTTTTAAAATAGAGAGGATTAACCGCTTTTAAATTAAATAACGGCCAGCCGCATCAAAACAAAAAAGGCATTCGTTATTGCTTATGCTTTTAATAAAGAATCGATAGGCTTGCTTTAAAATGAGTTAGTTGGAAATAAATTATTCAATGTGCGTGCATAACCTTATATAGTTCAAAGCATTGAACCTTTCAGGGCATTGAACCCCCGAGGCAGCGAATTTTATTTTATTTTAAGGGGTCTCTTCTCTACGTATTGAGAACGGAACTATTCAAGCTCTTGAGATCGCTTTTGAAACTACAGCTATCGTCCATTTTAAAAGGGGCGGGGCACTCGACCCTCTCTTTTTCTAAAGGGTTCATACCCCTGAACGCTTACCTTAAGGAATGTGAACTTTTATTTTATTTTAAAAGGTCATTTATGTACTCGCTTACCTTTAAGTGAACGGAGAAGGCGTTTAATTGAGTAAGACGCCTTTTATTTTATTTTAAAAGTCGCTCAACCGACATCTATGGAAAAGGGTCGATCTCCTTCAAATTCTGGCTGGCCACCTCAAAATATAGATTCTCCCCATCCCGGAAAATGACGACCTTATACAATATAAGAGAGGCCCGGCCACATCTTTCAAATTATAAGCTTCAGAAGCCCTCTTAAGATAAAACTTCCGTTCGGATTTTAAGAGCCCGCTTTACTGGACACCTCTTTAATATAATACGGAGCTAAGGGATAACCATGGAAACCTCCGCTACCGTGGGAACTGCAGAGACAAAGCATGAGTAGGAGTTGCCACCTCTCTTAAAAGTATTCAAACCGATGTTGTGGGTTTGAGGATATCTTAAGCGCTTAAGGTTATTGCGGTGTCCTTCTCCTCTATGGTTGGCGAATCAGTCATATTGCGTATAGAAGCACCACAGAGGAATCACACCGGATCATCACTTATAGGGGTTCGGCAGTCGGTCATAACGAACGAGGCTTTTAAGATCGACCTCTCTAATATAATAAAGTTGTTATGATGTCATTTTTATGGTTGGAACATGCGAATCTCTATGAGGTTCGATCGAATCGGGATTCGGCGAGAGAAGAGATAAGAGCATTCGATGGAACCGAGGAACTACACCTCCGGATGCGTGGAACAGGGGGCTAGTAGATATGTTGGACGTGGAATGCGCCGCCATCGCCTTTATCTCAAGAGGTACTGGCTGCCTACCGCGCTGGGGAATCCATCCGATAGTTTGTGATACAGCGGGGATTTCATTCACTGACACGGGCAATGACCCGGTTGTCGTTGTCCGCCAACCCTTACAGTGCGAGAGCCCTATAAGACTAGACATAGCATACGGTCCGGATACTGGAGGAAAGGGAGAGGGATATACCTAAAGTGATCCATAAATCCCAGATCGGCCCCTCTCTATCTTAAAAGGGAGATTGACCGGCATAAACAGAGTAGAAAAGAGCTGCTCTCTATTTCAAGGGGTGGTAATGCCCTTTAAAGAGATTTCAAGAGCCCTGCGAGAATGGATTTTAGGGGATCTGCCCCTTCTCATTCTCCATAGATTACGGCAATAGGATCTCGGTGAGGTGCGGTTTAAAATGCATTCGACCTCCCCAGCCGGCCCCTAGTTTTTTTTAAGCGAAAGCTTCCCCAACAATCTTCAAGTGTACCCACTCAACTATGGGTTTACCCACCCCACTATGGATTAGATCTGATTGATCTACCCAACCCAATGTTAGTCATATCATGAAGTATCTAATTCGTATCGAATCATTCCTTTTTTCCTGTTAAAGAATATAATCAAAGTTACTAACATGGTCTATCTATTATATACAACATGGGAATGTCCGCTATCGCTAACTTCCCCTCCATCTCCCTTAAAAAGCCGGTAAGCGAGTCTACCATGACATAAGAGGAGACTTCCTCTCCCTACTCTAGGAAAAGGTAAGCGAGTCCTGCTCACGAAACCGAGTCGTTTTATATTACGGAACCGAGTCGTTTTATATACGTAATAAGACTGCCTGAAGTTTGTTTGCCCATGGATATTTTGTTGAAGAAGCAAATTCCTCTCTATTTTAAAAGGGGCATGTCGGTACCTTTAATACATCATCAAAAGCTAGTTGCTTTGAATTCGATCCTCAGCGGAATATGAAATGGTTGAATAACAGTGGAGTTGGCTAGATCGATTCTTTCGGCCTTGCCCCGCTATCCACCTCCAAATACCGGATCACAAGGGCCAAAGGAGGAAGTCCTACCTCCCCTTTCAAAATAGAGGAGAGCGTTTACTGAATTCCGCTATACGAATGTCAGAAAAAAGGGTCCTGATCGCGCTTCTCCCTCTTGGTGCTACTGCTGAAGGAACTTTTAAACTAAACGTGTCATTATAAAAAATAAAGAGGAGCCGGCTAGGCGGAGAAGGGAGTGGCTACCCACTGGAACCCATTCGATGTGCTGCTTGCACCTCTCAAGACATAAAGGATCTTGCTCACACCTTAAAATGAAATGGAGAGCGATGCCGTATCGATTTATGGAAAAGGTTGCCTGCATGGAGAACAGAGAACAGGTACGATCGAATATGGGGGACTACCCTCTCCCTATCTCAAGAGTACCATTTTAAAGGTCCTCCGGTCGAGGGTTCGGGGATAAACACCTGGCCCGGTCCGAAAGGGGGTTGTGGGCCATCTGATGCAATTCACCGATAGAAGTGGGTAACTCGCCTTGGATCGGAGAACAACCATTCCATATTGACAAGTGAGTCACTAAGGGGGGAATGACAAGCTCTACCCATTCTGATCTTGGAAAGCCTTGATCTATCAATATATGAAATATCTTCCTTCAATTCGAGAGGAAGAGCCCATGTTTTAAAAAGGCAAAGTACCCTCAATCAATGTTAGAATAATACATTAGCTTAATTACTGTAAGGGCATTTATGTAAGGGTGCGTCCCTTAAGACTACCCATACTCATGTATAAATATTCATAATGCTATAATAAAATAAGTGTGCTTGTGCTTACATTTATATATCCTATATGGTATCAAAGCTATAAAAAAAGAACCAAATAGCATCAGGGTAGTCTGCCAACAGACTTGCCATCAGAAGTCTGCCAACAGACCTGCCAAAAGTTGTTGCAAACAAAGCGGCCTCGTCCATAAATTATTGGAGCGTATTAGGGTTTGACGAAGGCACCCAACCCGCTAGAGTTATAATAATATAAGGTTGCTTTAATATTATAAAGGACCTTCACCTATTAAACTTTATCACACGTCACAAATGTGTGTTCTATTAAATACAATATAAAGTTATTTTATAACTATATAAAGTTATAATATATAAACTTTATAAGGTATAAACTTTATCAACTTATAATATAAATATATAAAGTTATTTTATAAAAATAACTTTATAAAATATTTATAAATTTAATATTTAAAAAAGGGGTGGAGATCCGAGTACAACCCCTTTGTTATCAAGCAAAAAAATAAAAAATAAAAAAAATAAATAATTGATATTTAAAAAAAAAAAGTGACAGTGAATATTCTGTCCAAGTGAAATGGCGATATCAACTGCTCCCAAAATTTTGCTCTCCTATTCTCAAGTCCTCAAAGGTGACAATTATGCGGCTTGGAAAACAAATATTCAAGCCATTCTTGAATTCGAAGGCTTATGGGGGATTGTTACTGGGACTGAGCAACGTCCACAGACAGCTGGAAAAGATCAGGAGGCATTTGATCACTGGAACCGCAAAGCTCGTATGATCCTTCTTCTTGGTATCTCGGACGATGTCCAACCTCATGTTCGGGATGCTAAGACTTCTACTAAAGTATGGACGAAGTTGCAGCAAGTGTATGAGTCCAAGAATCAAAATCAAATTCATCTTCAAGGACAATTGCACACTCTAAAGTTGAAAGGTGGTGAAAAATTGGAATCATTTCTTCATCGAGTAGCTACGCTCCGTGCCTCCCTACAAGCACTAGGAGAGACTGTGGAAGATAAGCTCCTTGTACCCATTGTCCTGAGAGCACTCCCAGAGTCGTATCACACCTTTGTGACATCCTTGAACATCTTGAAGCAGAAGCCATATTTTGAAGAATTGGTCAACCTATTGCAACAAGAGGAAGCGCTCCATGAGAATTCAAATGAAGAAGAGAAAGCCATGATAATGAATCATATGGGCACGATGTCATTCCAACAAGGAAAAGACAACCAAAATCCCAACAAGCCGAAGAAAAGTTGTTTAATTTGTGGTAAAAAGGGACATGACTTACACGAATGTTGGTATAATACTTTTACTTAGGGAGATTCGAGTAACAAGAATCCTACGCAAAGAGGACCACCTCCTAAGAACCAGGGAGAATGGAACCAACGTCGACCACAACACCAGCAACAAGGGAATGTTGCCAATACTAATGACGAGGAGGAAACTGAGGATTTTGCTCTTGTTCATCAGGAGCAACTATCCACCGCATTTTCCCTCTAGGGGGGAACATACCCTACTTTGCTTAGACCTAAAGGACGACCCAGCGGCAAACGACCGAGAGGCAGATCTAGAGGCAAATGACCCAGAGGTAGACCCAGAGGCAAAACGACCCAAAGGCACACCCAGAGGCAAAATGATCAGAGACAAACCCAGAGGTGATAGACCCAGAGGCGGACCTTGAGGTATTTACCTAAGCAAGAGTAGCCAGAACCAAGAGCCAGAGCAACTCAACCAAGAATCTCGAAGCAAGAACATAATACATTATCCCACCTAATGTATTATGGGGGGTATGTTAGAATAATACATTAGCTTAATTAATGTAAGGGCATTTATGTAAGGGTGCGTCCCTTCAGACTACCCATACTCATGTATAAATATTCATAATGATATAATAAAATAAGTGTGCTTGTGCTTACATTTATATATCCTATAATCAATGTATACCATGGTTCGAACCTGCAGCTACTCGGATATCTCCGATGCCTGTACGAGAATTCTGCCAGAATCACACTCCGAGGAGTAGGCCCATGCACTTGTCAATAGCAGCCAATCGAGAAGCGCCGGGAGAGCAGGGATACGCCTTAAGGGCTTTATAGGCTGATCACGTACCTGATGATTTTAAAGCCCCTTTTAAAAGCCTTTCGTCGAAGCATACATTCCGATACAGTAGGCATGCAAATGGCTGCCGCTTTGATATAATAATGTGGCTGATCATCCGACATGACCAAGGGAGAGCATCAACCATCCGGGCACCAGGGAAAGGGGGCCACTATGGGATCAATCGGATCCCCTCTCCCTCTCCAGGTCGAGTGCTATCTATCTCCATCTCCCCGCGATCTCCTCTCTATCTCCCATAAATGCTATCTATCTCTATCTCCCAATCAATAGGTCGAGGAGGTCGAGGGTTTAAAGGGGGCCTGAGAGATAGTGTGTGAGAGACTCGGTTCAGCTCTTTATTTATGAGCAGTCGACAGGTGAAATGCCGTGTATCGGAAGATGCCTACTGTATCGGTGAATGAAGTCAGCTCGTGTCCTGGTTGTTCGGTTCAATAAACTCGTGCGCGTGTGATCACGATCTATAGTCGAGAGACTCGGTTCAGTCGACCTCTTCTCTTTAAAAACCCAGGTGTGTGATCTATAGTTTAGTTGGGATGGGGAGGGACTAGGGTTTGGTTGGGATTTCGAGGGAGAGGAGTGCCTTTAGGCCATAGTAGTGTCTTACCCTTTCGGCCATGGCTCTCTTAGCCCGGGGCACCGGATAAACAGACTCTGATCAGCTTAGAGATAGGCCCCAAGTTGATCAGCCTCAGCCCCGAACCAGTGCAGTGGGCGGAACCTTAAATTTCAAAAGGTAGGAATAATGTCCCTTCCCTCGGTTCGGCCCACCCAATACTACTATCTATCCATATAAGCTCATCGAACAGCTTAAAAATCATTTCCATCAAGAGGACAGCTCTCTATTTTAAAGGCAGCAGCTCGGCCCCCTGCCCCACACATTGTCCCGCATATCCGGAAGTGTAGTTCACCGGTTCCGCGGAATGAATAGCGGCTCGCTCAAACCTCTTTAAAATGCTCTCTTTAACTATGGGAAGAGCTCTCCTCTCCTCTCTAAAAAAGATATAGAGAGCCTATTTTAAAGTTGTTAATACGTATATAAGAGAATCGACTCCTTAATAAAATAAGCTGCTGACTCGTCTTGCCGCTGCTGAGAGAGACCTTTCGGATACTAAGAGAGACCTTTCGGATACTAAGAGAGAACTTTCCGAAGCTAAAAAGGAAATAGGCTTCCAGGACAAGATCCTCGAAACCCGCACTCATCGAGGTACAAGCTTCCTTTATGGACGACTTGAAAGAGCAGAAGCTCAAAATAAATACAGAGAAGAATGAGGCCCTACAGCAGCTAGGGCGCCTCCGAGAAGCGAATGCGACCCTCCGAGAAGAGAATGAGTTTCTCCGAAACTCACTTCGTGAAAGGGGGGTCCTCGTTGTTTGTCATCATAGGAGAAATCCTTAACTCACATAAATTCCTATGAAGATAGGAAACTTGTATTTATCATTTTAATTTGTATTTCTCATTCTCATTAACTCAAGTTCTTCTCCGAACCGGGGATAGAGCTAAGAATAACCCAAGGGCTTGCTTGGCTTTGCGGATGGGTTCCCTCTTGTCCTGTCCTCCTGTTTCTGCCCGCCATCAACATTAAGGAGGTGTCCAAATCCCTTGTGTCTGAATCTCTGGTGTCCAAATCCCTTGTGAGCTTGATAAAATAGGGCATCCGGCTTAATGTTGTGAGTAACTGATCCTCGGGTAACCTATCAACTTATGTCGGCTCATGTCTCTTTCGGGCTTTTAAAAGCTTATGTGAATGGACTTTTGTTCCGAGTCGTGAATGGAGTATCCTAGTGAATGGTATTCAGCCCCAAGCCGCATTCGTTCTGAGTCGTGGATGGGGTTTGAGTTTTGTCCCTAAGTCCTTTCGAATTTTAAAGAGGTTCCCTCTTCTTATAAGAGTGGGGGGTCCCTAAGTCCCATTTGAGTGAATGGTATTTAGTCCCATTCGTTCCTATGGATCGGATTATGGAGTCGTGAATGGAGCTTTGTTCCTTTCCCAGTTTTTGGTCTCGGGGAAATATCCTTCCTCTCCGCCGATGGTTAGTTCCATTCCTCATGGTCTCGGGCTTTTAAAAGCTCATGGTTCAGGCTCAAGGGGTTCGGCTCTTTCGAGTGATGATCCCCGGCTCTTTAAAAAGTAGTAGCTTAATGGCCCAGTCCTGATCCCCGGCTCTTTAAAAAGTAGTAGCTTAATGGCCCCGAAGCTCTTCTCAATGGGGGTCAACTTATCCCCCTCCAGCTCTTCCGGGAAGCTCATCTCATCCGGGTCAATAGCTTCTCATCCGGGTCAAGCCTCTAGCCGATCCGGGTCAATAGCTAGCCTATCCATTGACTACTCTGGGCTCTAGCTCATCCGCACCTCTAGTTGGTCTATTTCGGGGGCTTATGTCGAACTTTTATTTTAAAGGGCTTATATCTACACCCAAGCCCAGGATAGAGAGCGGTTCACTGATGTCTTTTCATCTTCCTTAGGCTCCGAACGAACACCAATGCTATCTCTATCTCCCGATCTCCTCTCCTTTCATCGGGAGAGCGGTTGCCCCCTCTCCTATCGCCGGGAGAGGGAATGGGCAGGAAATAGGCGGCTACGGGAATAAGCAGCATTTCTCCTCTTTACCGACCGAAGAGCATCTGACACAGGCGCAGCAACACCCTGCCCCTCTTGACCGAAGAGCATCTGACACAGGCGCAGCAACTGACTTAAAAGGTTCTTCACCGTATTCACCCCTTTTAAAATAGAGAGAGCGCCCAAAAGGGAAATCTTTTCGTTCTAGGATTCCTTAGGCATAGAAATCCCTTTATCGTGCCTCTCGGATACGGGAGGATTTATAGAAAGACCCGGGACAAGTCTGATTCATCACAAGCTTCTCTCGCTCTTCCTGGCTCACGTGCACCATGGTCCATATTGGTATACCTCTGAAATTAAAAGGTTTCCGGGCTTGCTTTAAAAGGTAATGGTAATCAATCTGATCGAACTAACCGGGGCGGTCTACCTCCTTTCGGAGTATGAAAAACATCGATCAGTATACAGTTGAAACGTACCGCTCTCAACTAACGATGATCGTGCCCTCTCTATTTTAAAGGGTACCAAGCTTGAAGTTTTAAAGAGCTTCTAAAGGGGGTCCGAAGGACCTCTCCAAACCAAAGGTTGCTCTCTGTTTTAAGAGGCGATAGCGAATTAAAATGGCAATTAAAGAGCTCTGTTATAATATTTAAAGAGCTCTCTGTTTTGAAATAAAAGGAGAGCTTATAAAAATTCGACTTCTGGATATGCCGTTCGAGATGGCCGTATAAGAGATGCCACCAGAGATACCGCCTGAGAGATCCCGAAACGCCTACAGAGATGCCACGAGAGATACCGAGAGATACCGACCCGATGCCGTATCAGAGATGCTGCTTCGAGAGATACCGCATCAGGGATGCGAAATATCGCTACAAGATGCTGATCCCAGAGACACCGTTCGATATGCCGAGAGATACCGAATCGGGAATGCCGCCGGAGAGAGATACCGAGAGATACCGAAACAGGAATGCCGTAAGACGAGAGATACCGTTCGAGAGATACCATATCGGAGATGCCACGAGAGCGTTTTGAATAGCGTCTATCTCTTCCTCGCTATGGATGCTAGTTGTGATAGGGCCTAGGGGTTTCGATTGATTCATCTCAAAGTAATGAATCATAGTTCCTCTCCTCATTAATATAGGGCGGTTCGGTGTTCAGCAGGTTCTCCTCTCCCTAAGAGGGCTTAAAATGGCAAAGGCCTCTCCCGCCGCGTTTAATAAAGATAGGGCTCGTTGTTTGGTTCGGTCGTGTCGATCACCAACACCAGAGAGCTCTTAAGTTCCTCTCCCTATCTTTTTAAGGTCGAGTGCTTAAAAAAAACTATTGAAGAAGGGAATTTGCATTCCATCGGCGATCCCACACACCAATGGACATCTATCTCGACGATCAGACCTCTTAAGAGGGGAACCTCGTTGATCAACCTGAGGAGAGGGGTCTTATTAACAATCCAACGACCGGTGATTGGCTTGCTTCCCCCGCCCGGCCTACCTATTGGCTGAGGTAGAAAGGCCAGTCCGGTTGGGATTGGTTGCCAACTACTATCGGGGAGAAAGGCCATACATAGGAGATCTCATATGGGAGATTTCAGGGGGCGACTCTGCTAACCAGTGGGGAAAGGCGCCTCAACTCAAGACCCATTCCTAGGTGGGGGGATTGGTTCGCCAAGCCCACTATTTCAAAGGGGAAGGCCTCTAATATAATAAATAGAGCGACTTGCATGCATTCGTTTGCTCCGTCCGAGCCCCTCTCATTCCATACATCAATTTGGAATGGTTGTTCTGAGCCTCTTTCATTCCATAGAATAACATTTATTTGGAATGGGAAGGCCTTTAGGCACTCGTAATGGGGAGGGAGAGAAACGGCCTTTAGTGACGGCACCCTTTTTTTTTTTTTTAAAATCAAAAAAAAAATACTAAAAATTCTAAAAAACATGGAATTAGCAAAATAACACCTTAATCTTCATTAAAAGGAAATACAAATTAATAATCGGAATTTAATTATAAAATAACACTGGTAATAGAGATAAATTGGATTTTTTATAACAAAAAAAATGAATTTTAAAAGTAATTAATAAAAACCTAAGAAAAGCAAAAATGAGAATAAGTAAGAATAAATAATATAAAAAAACTTATATTTTTTTATAAATACAACAAAAACCCAAAATCCCAATTGAAGATAACAAACCCAAACCCACAACCCTTTTTGAACCTTTTAAAAGTGGGGAGAAGTTGAAACGCTCTCTATCCCCCCTCTATTCATAATCGCAGTGAGCGATAGCGCTCTATATCCGGCTTTAGATAGAGGGGGGAGAGGGCCTGAGAGCAAGAAGGAATAGGAAAGCGGGCAGGCTTCCTTACTCAGTTTCCTATCCTCAATGCCCTCCCCTTATCAAGCACAAAAGATACCACTTTGAAATAGAGGGGAGGGCGATTCCTCGTTTTGGAGCCGCGGCGACTCCTGTCTTTCCTCTTTATTCTCGCGCGCAACTATTCAACAACCTCCCGGCGAGGGACGATCTCGCGCGAATAGCATTTTGAAGGCGATACCGGCAGTCAGGTCAGTATTTTAAAAGCAAAGCAAAGCTTAAGAGGAGAGAGCTCTTGAAAGCAGTTTTTTTCTATTCTATTCTAAAGGGGTGGCCAGTTCCATACCGACTCAGCTTCCCGGCATTGGGATAAACGCCCGATCCGGAATGCTCTGAGCGCCCCTTGTATAAAATAGCAGTGAACGGAGCCCAACCGAGATAGAATAGGAGTTCGAACCCCGCTTATTGATCCTGTTCGCCGAAGGAGCTCAACAGCGCTATGGATACCATGACCGATCACACCGGTTCCAGTTGCATTTTCTATTCCCCACTAGAGATGGATAGAAGGCTCCGTTCCTTTTCATTTCTTCTAGCCTTTCTGAAGGATTTCGCGGAAAACCAGCTAGATCCGGAGGAAAGAGTCAACCTATCGCCTTTCTTTTTCATCGCTCAGCGGGTGGGATCAATAAGAGTTTCCAATGCTTATATAGTTGTTCATGTGCAAGGTGCGAGGTTTTTTTAAGAGCTCTCTCTATTCTAAAAAAGGAGAGCTCGGTCCAGTTGCTAATGAGGAAGGGAGCGATCAGGTATCACCGTCAATCCAACATCGATCAGGTATCCGTGTGGGTGGGTGGGAAGAATCAAGATGCCCCAATGTATAGGTATACAAAATGGGGGTCCTTCCGTCCCCATCAATCCAAAAAGCGTGAATGGGAAACTTGATCGACGAGAGAACGGGTACTGTATCTAGGTACTGTATCCATGATATACGCGACAGCGCCAGGGTTTTTGGTTTCGGTAAGGGCTCTCCAAGGGAGCTATGAAAAAAGTATGGATCGCTTCCCAGTCTCTAAGACCTGATCAATGGGCCTTTATATAATGGATATCCGGGGATAGCGCATTTCACTAGCATAGCAATCCTCTCTATTCGAATGGGCAAAAACGGGGGAGAGGCCCCTTTAAAATTGAGAGCGAGACGTGAAACCGTATGGTATGTATGCCTTAAAAGAGGTTCCGCTGGATCGAGCAAAGCTCCATCATTCACGAAGAAGTTGGTCAGTCATATTACGTATAGATGTGTGGGCTCGGGATGAGGAGGAAAAGTGAAAGAACTTTACCTGCTCCCCATATCTCTAAGCAATAGCGAAGAAATGGTTGGTTCGCCGGGGGAGATCCTTCATTGGGCCACGTCAATGCTCGGGCCCCTATCTATTGAGGTGGCCCCTCTCCTTTTCTAAAGGTTTCGGTCGATCTGGCTCTGGGGAAGTCGGCTCTTGTATATCGAATACATCCTCTCTCCCCTCGGCTTTTAAAAGCCCTTTTAAACATGGGGATCCCGGCTGTCGTCTATTAAAGGGGGGGGGTTCGCTCTTAAGATATATTCGGCGGTTCAAATCCTCATTCATCTAAAAACACGGCCTTCTCTTTGTCTCTCTTCGGGAGTAGCCAACCGCTATCGGATCGGCGCACCTTTTAATGGTAATGGCCCCTTCTTTTAAAAGGCGCCCCCTCCCCCTCGGCTTTTAAAAGTCAAAGGATGGCTATTTAATGGCTATTTGCGACCCCCTCTCTATTCTAAAAGGGGAATGGAGAAGATTGATTCGTCGCTTGCCTTTTTGAAAAAACCCCTCAATCAGAGGCCGTTCATCAGCTTTTTAAGAAGTAGGTAGTGGATTAAAGGTTTGGGCTCGGTGCACGCACTACACTCGATAGAGAGAGTGATCCTTAAAAATCCTCAGCTTTGGAAATGAATTCTATGCCGCCGGGTGAGATTTCTCCTCTTATATACGGTGGGAGGGCTATAAAAGATGGATCGATGCGATGAATTCGGAGCTTTTAATTCGTGTCGAATATTCCCACACAGCCCAGCTATTCCCTCTCCTATAGGTTGCCCACCGAAGCTTTAGGTTAGATATTTCGAATGTCCCCTATAAGAAACGCTCTGAAATGAACCTATCCGGTTCAAAATCCGTTCAGAACCTCCTTATATGAGAGAGGGGCTTTGCTCTCAAATAAATCCCAAGGACGGACCACTGACACTTTTTAGAGAAAATAGGGCTCTCCTCCTCTGTTTTGAGAAGGGCAAAAGCTTGGTCCCACTTCATGGAGCTTTGAAATAGCTGCTCCCCCATGTTTAAAAGGGCAATGCCGATAGAAAGTATATCATCCGCCTAGAGAAGCATAGTTCGTAGGAACATCCTATTTTATAGGAACATCCCGGGCTTTAAAAAGGTTTCATTGAGGTGGTCAACTATGAATGGGAACCAACGCATGCATGCAGGCAGGGGAATAAGGAATTAAGGTAGGTAGGGTCCCAGTACACCGCGAATTGCAGATAAAAATGCTTGCTCCAAATATACGGGCGGGCGGGTCCCCCCCTCTCCCAATTAAAGATATTTGGAAAGGGCTTTGTTTGAATATGTACTGCTTTTTAAAGATGAACGGGCTTGCTGGGCGCCCTTTAAAATGAAATTGTCAACCCTTTAAAATAAAATGGAGAGCAGGGATGGGTGGGATGAAATGAAAGACGAGCGAGATCGACCCAATCCATTCTTTAAGCTTGGATAAGTTGGGAATAAGTAGGCTTGGTTGGTCTGAGACGAGGGTACTGTTCATCATGTTTGAGCTCCCTGTTGTCTCTTCAGCTTGAATAGAGAGTAGAGTAAGCCGGGGTCGAAAAAGGGAATAGAGAGACATAAGAGGTTGAGTGACTTAACTACCCAAAAGAAAGTGACCAAGTCACTTTAAAGTTGGTGATGAGTCGGTGATGAGTTGATGATGAGTGACAACATCATTTAGAATGAATAAAGTCGAATGATTAGGGTTTCAAGAATCGATGGCTTGAATGACAAGTAGTATTACCTAGCAGAGGGAGTACTCAAACTGGAAGGGCTCTTTAAAGATGTTCGTGTTCGAAACGGTTCATTCTCAACCATCGTCGCACTTCCTCTTTAGTAAGGTATTTCCGGGGGCAAGCAATCGAAAGGAAATCGTCGCCGACGCCTATCTATGAAGGAGGAGTGCCTGCCCTTTTAAGAGCCCTTTTATCCATCTATCCATCTATATGATCGGTCGAGGAATCTACATATGAACAAGATGCGCTCCCGAGTAAGTGAGTAAGTTCATCTGATTGGTCTACGACATGCGCTCCTAAGTAAGTGAGTAAGTTCATCTAATTGGTCTACGACATGCGCTCTTTAGTAGGCCAGTGAGTGAGTAAGAGAATCGTTTCGAAATTTTTTAAGAGCTGTATCATTTTTTGATAGAGGGAGAGTTCTCCACCTTGGGAAGATGGGTCGAGGCCCCACTTTTATAAGGTAAGGAGAGGTGAACCATTATTTCTTATGTATTAACGCTTTGTCGGCCTTTTTAATCAATCATCAAAAGGCCCGCCCCGCCATATTTAAGAGGGAGGAAGCACCCTCTATTTTCAAATTCTTTGCCACAAGCCGCTTTTAAAGACACTCAAGATTTTCTATTCATCTCATCGGAAACCCATTTATTAATTCAGGCACAAGTTAATACGTGTATAATAGACGACGAATGAAAAAGCATGTAAATTACAAAGATAAATATTTAAAAAATTGACAGAAAAAAACCCAACATAAAAGTCGGACAAAGTTTCAAGGCACGCTTGTATAAACCTTTCCTTCAATTGGATGATTTCATCTTCTAGTTGCTTGTGCCTATTAGAATCGACTACATAAAGACCCCCACCATCAATAATATCTTCATGTATATTACTCGAACCTACTTTCGTATTGACAACATGGATCTGTAATCTTGAGCTTAACCCAAATTCAGCACAGGCCATAGCATCTGAAGCTTTGTAGCTTGGACCAATCCCATCAACAGTGATACTTGTAGCAACCTAGATTAGAAAAATTAAACCAGGTACAGAAAAGATTCTTTCAATATTAGCTCCTTGAGAAATAATTAGTAAATAGAAAATTTGACTATGGAACCTTTTCAGTACACTGTTGTAGTTCCCTGAGGACATTCAAATATGAAGACAATAAAAGATATGGAAGTACAATTTTCAGAAGGTACCTCTGAAGTGAATGGAGACAGGTTGTTTATAAATAAAGAATAAGAGTTAAAATAAAAAGATGCCATGTATGGTATCTTACGTGAGCTTCTTTGTAATGCAAAAAACATAGATTCTCTCTCTAAGACCAAGATTAAAGGGTTACAGTTATCTAGATAACAAAATAATAATTTAAATAAAAGACCATAACATGCTCGTACAATTTAGATATATTGTATATAAAAATGTTGTAAGTAGAGACCTCAGTGTCACTTTTGGTACAAAAGGATCATCTACATCTTCAATTATAATACAGCATTGAAACAATTCAAAAAATAATAGTCCACATGAAATTCATGATTTTAAAAAATAGGAAGAACCCAAAACTAAATGCAACAATAAGATACAAGACCAGGAATTATATAATCAACATCTACAACCTGGTAAATATCAATCATCAAACATATCCAGTGAAAACTAGTACCAAACCATGTCCAGCTGACAAGCACCGCTTTATCAATATAACAAATCATTAATTTGGAAATTCCATAAAATAGTTAAATAATTTTACCACGTTTTACCATTCTTTCACTTCATCACAATTCATTAATTTTTCCTGACATTCCTTATAATATGATTAGCTATGCAATCACCAAATTAACATGGGGTCTGATAAGTTTCTAAAATTAGTTAATCACACACCTTTTGTGATTATTCATGGATTTCCAATAATACCCAAATTTCAACTGCCATGAGGCTTCACAAGTTCTCATCAAAATTTAATCATCCAGTTATCATGGGCCTTCATTGGTTTTTATCAACACCCATCACCCAATTATCATGGACCTTAGAGTTTAATCCACATCCAATCAATATAAACCCTCCAAATACAATGTTAGAGAATTCATACATTCAACATAACAAATCATTTAAAATAAGAGAGAAAGTGACATAAGCAACACTTTATTAATGAAGAATGAATGAAAGAATTGATAATAAGATAACTGAAATGAACAAACGTGATGGTTTTATACAGTCTCAAGGAGGTGAGAAGATAAAAGTTGGCATCCGCCACACATAATAAAATAATAATAAAAAATTTCGAATGGCCCAAATATATTCAACCCAAGGGTCAATTAAAAAAGGTGCTCTGTGACCAAACAAGCAAGTCTACACATTCTAATATCCTCCCTTAACCGCAACTTGGAGAGGAGTGCATATCGATAAACAAAATCTATCCTCGCTTAACCACAACTTGGAGAGGAGTGCATATCAATAGATTTTGTTTTGGATTAAAAGGTTGATAATCTTCAATGAAAACTAGGAAGGTAAGACCAAGAAAGAATATTAAGAACAGTTCCCAATGATGGATGGGATGGATGCAATTGCAAGAGCACTGAATGTGGTCAAAGGAGATCTTGCAAACAAACAAGCACAAGAGGAACCTCCAACAATAAAAGAACACAAGTCCTAAATGTATTGAACAAGCCTCAATATGCAGGTGAAGTTCAAAGAGAGTGCAACCAGTCTAATGTTGAATTTACCAGTTGTAGTAATGCCCAGTTTCGGATAGAAGCAAAAGTTCCCTAATTTCCAAGACATTATCAAACTTACACCACAATTTGGAAGTCCAACGATACTCAAAGAAAAAGCATATATGATTCATCTAAAATATTCCCATGATAGAGGAAAAGCATGCTGAGCATAAACTAAAATAAAGCTATGTCACTAGCAAAGTGTGAAAAAGAGAGGACTAATTATGGGTTTCATAGCAAGTTCGCATAAAGTAATACCTTTCATGGCTGAAACTGATGTCTTTTCAGCCTTCTTTCCACTGGTAGAAGAGAGGCCACGCATTTCACATGCCTCAGTCTCTGTTGCAATACAGTCCATAATCCTTGTTGTCAAAGGAAAAACATTTATAATCCATCTAATATACTCCATGGCCAAAAAGCATCTAAACCATAACCTGCTATAACCATGTGGCATAACCAAAGTGTGAAAAAAGAAAAAACTAACTACAGGCTTCATTGGAAGTCGGCATCATGTCAACAGAAGGTAACTACCTAACCACAAAGCTGACATTACGTATACCTTTTGCTGAAAGTGAATATTTTTCATTCTTCTTTCCTCGCCTGGGAGCATAGCCAATCAACGGACAATTGTGTGTCCTGACAGTTAAATTTAAAACATCAATACAAGATTAAATACTAATGAAGTGAATGCATCTCGTACCATTAGAAAATTGAAATGCATGCACAAACCAGTAGTTCTTCTGCATCTGAATTAATTTGGACTCGAGTCGTGCCAGGACAGTTGTACATTCATATCCCTGCTTATCATGCGCAGGTTTAACGAAATTTGCCTCTAAAATGCCTGAATTCCAGAAATTGTAAGTTTTTAGACTTGATGCATAGACATTTTCTGTATGAGGGTGAAAGATGCAAAACGCAACACACACAGACAATGCTTTAATCAAAATGAAATGCAAAGAGACACAAGATTGCACAATAGAATTAATTCTTTATTGACGGGGGGAGCTTAGAAACTCCATTGTTACAAGCTTGGATCCTTGAATCCTTTTGATACAATGATACAACAATTTAGGGTTCTCCGAAACCCTAAGAAGCAAGGTTGTGGTGTCTTCAATCGCGTCTTGATCCCAACAAGGTTGAGTGGGCTTTTCGGATATCCAGGATTGGGCCACTCCAGATGCTGATGTATTCCTGATCTGCACACAAGGACACAGGAAATAGTTAATAGTATATGAGAGGGCTCCACAGCGTGAGGCCCTCTGTAAGCAATGATAAAAAACACTAACTAAGTACTGTAAATGAAGTGGACAGAAACAGAAACATATGTAATGCAATAAATGAATTTAGGGTTGATCTGTTTTACCTTTTCGCTGTCTTCTGATGCGTAATGTCTGATGCAGGTGGCTAGTGAGGCGATGCCCTAACGTCGCCTAGAGGCTAGGTAAACTTCAGGAATGGGAGCGTAAAACGCCCGCGGGCACCTGGCGACTGCAGGAAACGCCTGTGGGCACCTGGGGCTGATGGGGAGGCACCCATGGGCGTCTGGCAGCTGATGGAGAATTCTGCAAAAGCAGATCGGGTGAGGGCATAGGTTGCGGCGACGGATATGGCAAGCGAGGGATGTGGAATGCGACAAATGGAATCGGGGTTAGGGCACTCAAGAACTTAGGGCAAAGACTCGGAAGGACTCTAGGGAACTCAGGATCAGGGAAAACTCAGGGGTTGAGCCATCAAAATGGCTCCTACTTATAGTCTAACCTAGGGCATGCTAGGGTTTCAACAACACTTATCGTGCGGCTGAGATTAAAGCACATCCAAGGGTAGATAATAAGTTTAGGGTGTGGCATGGATTAAGGTGAATGAACGGATGGGATTAGATGAAATCTAATGGTTGTGATTTATTTATTCATATAAATATATATTTATTAAATATATATCCAATATAATATTAAAATATTATTATTTAAACATATATATTATCAATATATATAAAATATATAAATAAATAGGCGGAAATGGCGGGAAAAGCTATGATGAAGGGCGAATGGCTAGGGTGAGTGAGGAGTGAAGTGAGGGGAAGTGTTTGGATTGCGGAAGCTATGGCGGCGGAGGGAGTTGGTGTGGAGGCCAGGACTGTTGCTGGGGCGCGGAGTGTCGAAGTAAGGCTTTGCTTTATTATGTATTGTGCAAAGTCTTTTTTTTTTTGTATTATTAACAAATGTTTTGTGTTGTGTTGCAGCTTAGAGTTTTGGAGGCTCAGCACCGTTTTTCACCTGTCATTCCTGGAATGAGAAAAGCGGTTACGGGACATGAGTGGGAGTTGTTCGGGGAGGTGGGGCTAGCGGAGGTAGCCCGACTGGATGTGGTGAGGGCGGATGAGGGGTACCTCTCTGCCTTGGCAGAGAGGTGGGATGCAGATAGGGGGACGTTCCATCTCCCTACGGGTGAGGTTACTATGACCTTGGAGGATGTGTATCGCATCCTCAAGGTGTCGGTGGAGGGTCTCCAGGTTGAGGTTGGGCTCAACCAGAAGACGGAGATGAGGAGGACGTTTAGGGATATATGGGAGGGGGTGAAGGTGGAGAGCGGAGGCATCCCTTATCTGTCCATGTATGTGGACAAGGAGTTGGACCCCCTTCGGGCATTGGTGATGTTCGTGTTGGCCAACATTGTGGCCCCGAACAACATCGGGTGCAGGTTCCCTTGGAACCTGATAGGGGTGGTGAGCGATATGCTCACCATGAGGCAGGTGTATGCATGGGCTCCCGCCTTATTGGCGCAAGTGTACCAGGAGCTTTATGAGGTGACGAGGCGGGGGCGGAAGGGATTGGGATGCAGCCTACTACCGCAATGCTGGGGATGGGAGCACTTCAGAGTTGCTCGACCAGAGGGGCTACTTGTGGCAGAGTTTGTTAAGGAGAAGCCCTACGCTAGACAATGGGCTTTGGTAGAGAAGGTGCAGCCAAGTCATCCCGTGAGGACGAGTCAGTGGTACCAGGATTTATGGGCTGGATTTATATCCGCCCAAGTGGTATGGAGGCCATGGTTGGGTGCCTAGTGGACTGGGGATGGCGAGCCTGCGGAGGGTGCGGCAGGGTAGGTGGTTGATTGGGAGGCATAGGAGTGAGGCGGAGTACTTTCAGTTCACCCGAGTACTCCGCCAATTTGGATTGAGGCAGGATGTCCCGGATGAGCCCGTACGGTATAGGAGACATCGGGAGGAGGCAAGGCTACCATGCGCGGAGCCATGGAGGGTGGCATTGGAGGATGACGAGGGGATGGATATCCTGGATGGTTTGCGGCGCAGCCACCATGGGTACCACCTCAAGGAGTAGTTGATGGGGGTGGCGGTCGAGAGGCCGAGGGTGACGAGACTCAGGATGAGGGTGTCCAGGAGACGCAAGGTGCGAGGACCCAGGCTGCCCGTAAGAGGCAGCGACGCCTTCGCTCTGATAGTCAGAGTCGAAAGGCGAAGTGTGCGACACAGCAGGCACCCGAGGTTGGGGAAGATGGTGGAGATGGGGAGGAGATGGAGGGGGTTCCAGATGTACCCCTAGGCTGGAGCGAGGAGGAGTGGGCACAGCTGGAGCAATAGGTGGTAGAGCGGGATGCGAGGATTGAGGGCTCTCCAGGTAGAGCTAGCGGAGAGAGAGCGTCGACATGAGGTCGACATACGATGCCTTCGATCTCGGCATAGATATATTGAGGCATTGGAGGATAGGTTGATGGAACATCATATTCCACTTCTTGATCCTCCAATTTTATCTGCATCCGAGGGTGCTAGGCATAGTCAGTCTAGGTCTAGGGCTCCTACTAGGTCTGAGACTCCTGCTAGGTCACAGGGGTCTTCTTGGAGGATGTAGCTAGTGCTTAGATGCACTTTTTGTATATGAGCCTTGGTGCTCCATTGTATGTAGCCATTTGGCATTCATTGTACATGTATATATATATATATATACATGGCTTTTACCTTTTGTGTTATATTTTTGTGTGAATGTTTTTGTGGAATGTTTTTGTGGAATGCATGTTTATGTTTATGATTAATGCATATGAGATGTTATGGATGATTAATGCAAGATGGCATATATGGATGCTAATGATCATTTATGGTTTAGATCTTTGCTTGACCCTTTTCTAGCATTGTTGTTTAATCAGGGGCACCAAACTTGGTGGCTTATGGGATGAATGACTTATGAAGTGACATGGATGTTAACATGGAAGAAGATATGGATGTTGATATGGAAGAAGATATGGATGTTGATATGGAAGAAGATATGGATGTTGATATGGAAACTACTTATTTTGCAGAGACTCAAACATCCTAGTGGCATCAAACAAACCCACTAAAACTGCCTAATCCTTCTAGGACCAAATGTGTGTGCAGTGAATTCATTTACCAAATCAAGAGCAAGGTAATGACCCGAGACAATCAAGAACCAGTGTGTGTGCAAGTGAGTTCATTAACTCATCTTGAGTAAATTGGGTAAACCTGTTATGGTTGAAACCAAGAGGCTAGCTTGTCCGTATGAGCGGTCAGAGGTCTCTCTTTAAAAGAGACATGTCGCCATGCATGAGCGTACTCCACTGCCAGTCAAGCGTCTATAGCTCCGATGGAGGCTAACTCCATAGTCCACGATTTTGTTTTTGATTTCTTAAATTTTGGGGATGACTACCTAACCGTCTGACTGGAAAGGTAGTACGATCCTTACAACCCAATGATCAGTGGTGTGTGATGTAAAAGGTTTAGAGCTTTGGGGAATCGGATTCTCAACCTAAGTGTGATGAGAATTGTACCCTATCCTTACTACTCTATCTTTTGAATTTGAAGCAATTGTGATAGTGGTGCAAACCATTATTCTTATGGACTATGTTGCATGATGGGACTAGCAAGGATGACCCTTTTCACTTCAAGGTTCCTACCAAGGATGGTGTTATCCCTCTTTGACACAAGATGTTTTTAAGATGTGAAAATTGTGCTTGGTTCAAGAATGTTTTTGGAATCAATTCCCAAACTCAAGATTTTCTTAGTGTAGATGTGCTATGGTCCTAAAAGAACTCGACATGTATTTTGGAGGTTGCTTAAAACACTAGGAGTGGCTGAGTGACCAAAAACACCTAGGAATTGTGAATGTGGCTTGTGCGGATGGCAATTTGACTTTGTGAAATTGTGTGGATGACATTGTGAAGGTGCCCCTGATTAAGGCAACATGACTTTTGTTGGACCAATTAAGACCTTGAATAAATGATCCCTATATGAAATGTGGAATGTGGATGTTAATGCAATGTATGACATGCAATTTTGTGAAATGTGGAATGCAATATGAGATGTGGGTGAATGCATTGTTTTGAATGAAATGTAAATGCAAGTGAAATGCAATGTTATGAATGAAATGTATGCAAATGTTTTTGTGTATTAGCCATGTATACATATACATATATAGTAATCATATCATGCATAGAATACTCTCAAGTGTATAACATTAAGTGGTTCGGATTCTTCCTCTCCCTCTAGACTGGCAAGTCTATAAGTACCATTACCCACTCTTTGTGTAACTATGTATGGACCTAACCAATTAGCCATGAATTTGTCATGAAGATGCGGTAATGCATTGGTGTTTTGTTGATTCTCTTTAAGGACAAGATCTCCTACTTGGAATTCACGTAGATGAACTTTGGCGTTGTAAGCACGTTTGAGGTGGTCTTGGTAAACTCGTAAATGCTCTAAAGCATTGACTCACCTCTCATCAAGAAGTGTGAGTTGGTCAAGATGTGCTTGTCTAGCAGTGTCATCATCTATGAATTCCTGCAAAGAAATTCGCAAGGAAGGGATCTCGAGCTCAAGAGGCATGATTGCTTCGGCTCCATAGACCAATGAAAATGGTGTTGCCCCTGTAGGCATGCGGATGCTTGTTCGATAAGCCCATAATGCCAAGGGAATTTGTGTATGCCAATCTTTATGATTTTCTTTGACAAGTTTCTTGAGAATAGCAATTAAGGTCTTGTTGGAAGCTTCAACTTGTCCATTTGCTTGTGGGTAATAAGGAGTCGAGAAACTATGTTGAATGTTGTATTTCTCGCAAAGTGCTCGAACATCCTTGTTCTTGAAAGACTTGCCATTGTCTGAAATGATTTTTGAGGGGATACCAAAATGATAAATGATGTGATGGAGTATAAACTCCACAATTCTAGGTCCTGTCGTGTTGGTTAGAGGAATTACCTCAACCCACTTTGTGAAGTATTCAGTGGTTGTGATGATGAAAGTATGTTGTCCCGAGGAAGGAGGTGAAATTTTACCAATTAGATCTAGGCCCCATTGTGAAAAGGGCCAAAGGCTTTGAATAGGCTGTAAAGCTTGTGATGGTACATGAGTTAGATTAGCATGTTCTTGACACTTTTTGCAATGTTTAACATAGGTGCAACAATCACGTTCCATTGTGGGCCAATAATAACCCATGCATAGAATACGCTTTGCAATGGCCATTCCACTAAAATGACCACCACAAGTACCATCATGGGCTTCAACTATGGCTCTTTGAGCCTCACTAGCCTCGAGACAACGAAGGAGGATTCCATCATAACCACGTTTATACAACACGTCCCCCAAAAGAATGAAACGAGCTACCTTTTGCTTGAAAGTGTGTTTGGCAGTTCGAGACATATCAGATGGGAGTGTTCCAAACTTGAGAAAGGCTACTATTTGGCTTGACCAAGGCTCATATGAATCCGATTGGATAAAGCAAACATCCTTTTCATCTTTTGACTCAGCACGAGAAATTGCAGATTTAGAGATCGTTGAAATGATAAGGGGTTGTACCTCTCCAAATGAATCTTTTGGAATCAAGGATCCAAGGGAGGCCATCGCATCTGCAAATTTGTTAGTCGAACGTGGCAAGCTATTGATTTCATACCAATCAAACTTAGAGAGCAACTTCATTGCTACTTCATGATAAAGCTTAATGGTAGGTTCTTTGCATTGGTATTCTCCGTTGATTTGCTTTACAACAAGTTGAGAATCACCAAATATCCTAATACGCTTAATGCTCATAGCTATAGCTGATTGAAGACCTAAGATTAAGGCTTCATACTCTGCAGTGTTGTTTGTGCATTGGAAGTCTAGTTTAAATGACAAGGGGATAGGTACCCCCTGTGGTGTGTGAAATACGACTCCAGCACCTTGACCTTTCATGCACTTAGAGCCATCAAAGAATAGTGTGATATCGACGTCTTCCTCCAGAATGACATCTTCTTCTTGTTCAGTGACAGCAAATACCGAATCATCTGGGAGCTCAATAATCAAGGGATGATCACTAGGTAGTGGAGCTTCCACCAATTGATCGGCTATTACCTGACCTTTAATGGATTTTTGGCTAATGAATTCTAGGTCGAATTCAGTAAGGAGCATTATCCATTTAGCGGTGTGGGTGTTATTGTAAGTGTGGGACATCATGTAACGCAGAGGATTTTCTCTAGCTATGACATAAGTTGTGTGGCTAAGCATATAATGTCGAAGTTTCTTAGTGGTAAAAACCACTGCTAAGCACAATTTTTCTACATAAGCGTATTTAGTTTCATAGCTTACCAATGTTCGACTAATGTAGTAGACAACTTGCTCTCGATTTTGTTCATTATTTTGTGCAAGCATTGTCCCTAATGCAAAATCCGTTGCTGAGATATAAAGATAAAATGGGACCCCAGACGAGGAGGAGCTAAGACTGGCGGAGAAGCTAGGTATTGCTTAATGTCATCGAAGGCTTTTTGACATTCATCTATCCAAGAGAATGGCACCCCCTTTTGTAGTAGGTGATTGAATGGCCTACATTTGTCAGAAAGTTGCGCAATAAAATGATGGATTGATTGGATCTTTCCTTGTAAACTATGCAATTCCTTTAAGTTAGTTGGGGGAGGCATCTCTAGGATAGCCTTGACCTTGTTAGGGTCCACCTCAATGCCTCTTTTGGAGATAATGAATCCTAGAAGTTTGCCCGAGGTAACACCAAAGACACATTTCTTGGGATTCAACCTTACATTATGCTCTAGGAGTCGATCAAAAACTTTCTCCAATACACCAATATGTTCTTGTCGAGTTTTGGATTTAGCCAAGAGATCATCCACATAGTCTTCGATAATCTTATGCATGTAGTCATGGAAAATGTATGTCATGGCACGTTGATAAGTGGCACCTGCATTTTTGAGGCCAAAGGGCATCACCTTGTAACAAAAAGTTCCCCAAGGTGTAGTGAATGTTGTTTTGTGTTGGTCATCAGGATTTATTCGAATCTGGTTGTATCCTAAAAAACCATCCATGAGTGAAAGCATTTCATGGCCAGCGTAGGTATCGACAAGAGTATCGATGTTTGGGAGAGGGAAGTCATCCTTAGGACATGCTTTGTTAAGATCTCGAAAGTCAGTGCATACGCGTATCACCCCGTTAGGCTTACGAATGGGTACCATGTTTGAGAGCCACTCAGGATAGTCGATAGGAACTATGAAGTTCACGTCTAAGAGTTTTTGAAGCTCTATTTTTACCAAGAGGGCCACGGTAGGATGCATTCTCCTAAGCTTTTGTTTGACCGGCTTAGCATCAGGTTGTAAGGTGAGATTGTGGACCACTAGACTAGGGTCAAGACCGGGCATGTCCTTGTAGGACCATGCAAATATACCCTTCTTCCTCTTGAGGAGAGCAATGAATTGCTCTTGTTCGTCGGGTGATAAGCTTTTGCCAAGCTTGACAATTTGGGGATTGTCTTTGTCTGAACTAAGGTCCACATCGATGGTATCTTCAATAGACATGTGGGAACCTTCCTCAAGTTGATGGGGTGTAGGGATCAGATGAATATCATCTAAGATGTCATCAAACTCTTCTTGCTTATCCTCATCTATTTCTGCCTGGAAAACCTCGGGATCCGAAGGTGAAGGTGAAGGCGAAGGTGGAGGGGATGGAGGAATGTAGTTGGTGGAAGCCCTTAACAATTCCTCAGATAAGACAAACTCGGCAAAGGTTGGAGGTGAGGAAATCCGGTCCATATCAATGAGGCTTATGTCAATTGGAATTGGCTTAGCCGGATCGTATGGATTACGGAGCGGGGTGAATAAATCAACAGGATTCATGTTGACTTATGGGCAAGGTGGACAAGGTTGGATGGAATGGATGGAACCTAAGGATCGGTGCTAGGAGCTTGGTTAACCTGAACAACAACAAGCAACACAAAACATGTTTTATTAAATGATGTATTTACATATGTAATGCAAAGAAAGCAAACATGTTTTTGATTTTTGATTTTTTTTTTTTTTGGTAGTGGTGAAAACCACTATTTTTAATTATGTACATATGTTACAAGTTGGCTTATGGAATGGCTTAATGGAATGGAGGTGGTGGTTCACCGGTAGGGGCGGCTCGCTCTTGTGGAAGAAGCAAGCAAAATATGGGCTCATGGATGGGGAACATGTTGAGATAAAACTCATCTTGTTCGGTATGGGGAATGATGGGCTCCGATTCTTCTTTAGATTCATCTAAAATTATCGACATAAGCTCGAATTCTTCATAGATTTCCTCATCAAAATTATCGGGATGGAGGGCATCTTCTCCTGAATTGAGGTTAAGCCTTTGGAAGGCTTGTTCAAAAGAAGAGGTGGTAGGAAGTGGGTGGAAACCTAGACCTGAACGGTCATGCACCTCTTGATATGGAACATCGATAGGTTGATGCACTCCCTATTCATGCAATCCTAGGCCATGGCCTTGCCAATTGACAATGTGGAAGTATCGAGATGGGAATCCCGACATGTTTGAAATATTGGCAAGTTTTGGTTCTTTGGGCTCTTCTATGGGTGTTGGACTTGATGAAGATTCAATGCCCCCATATACAAAATTAATGTTATTTGGAGCTGAACCCATATTGTAGACTGCTCCTATTGCTAAAGGTTGGTCACGTGGGTGACCAAAATCCTTAGCACTAGGGATGGTGAGGGGTGTGATGGTGATGTCATCGACCATGTATTCACCAATACCAGGATTAGTGAGATGGACTTCGACTTGGGATGATATGGGAGGATCATGGTCAGGCGATGGATCGGGAAATGGTGGAAATGGAGGTATCTCACAATCCATCAATTCGACTTGTGAGACATTAGGTGAAGATGATGGATTAGATTGGGAAGGTCGGTGCAAGATGGTTGAGTGGTGATTTGATGATGTGGATTGACTATGACCACATGTGCATGTAGTCATTGATGATGATGATGAGGGTATGGAGGTTTGTTGAGGCTTGGTGATGGGGAGCTCTTCAGGAATGGGATCCTTTGATGAAGAGGTTGGTGGAGTGGTGGATGGATTGGATGATGGTGATATGAAAATATGAGTGGAAGGGAGCATGGACTCATAAGGATTTGAGATGAGATTGCAATACTTAAATGGCTCGACGTCCATTGGTATGCAATGTACTTGTCCCTCATGAACATATTTCAAGCATTGATGTAAAATGGAGGGGACACATCTCATTTCCCTCATCCAAGGTCTTCCAAGGAGTACATTATACGCCATGGATCCTTCCAAGATGTGGAATATTGTGTGCAACATTTTAGCCCCTACTTCGATGGGTAAAACAATAGTGCCAACTGTGGAACACAAAGCATCATTGAATGCTTTGAGGGTGAAGGATGATTTGGTGATGTGAGATGGAGGAAGGTTCAAATGATGGAGAGTGGATGTGGTGATAATATTGATAGAGGAACCGGTATCAATGAGGACTCTCTTGAAAGGTTTCTTGTCAATTAGAGCCATGATATGCAATGGAGGGTCTACTGATCCCGATGAGATTGGCTTAATCTCAAAGTCATAAAATGTGATGGAGGGCTCCATGCATGTTTGAATGCTCCCCACAAAGTTGTTGAAGGCATTAGGATCTTGCGATTGCAATTCGATGGATTTCAAAATTTCCATTAATGCCTCCCTATGTGGGGGAGATTGTTGGATTAGCTCATATATTGACAATTTGGTGGATGCCATTTTCAAACTTGTGGTTAACCGGCTACTCAATGAGATGACTGGTCGGGGTGGACGATTGATGGGTGGATTTGATGGATTTGATTGACTAGGTATATGAATGGGTGATGATGGAATAGGGGAAACTTGGATGGGTGGCAATGTAGAAGGTTGTGAGACACTTGCTTGAGGTTGTTGCCTTTGTTGATTATTTCGTTGACCTCTAGTGACCACATGAATGGCCCCTACAAACCCTTGGTATTGTTGGATATGATTGACTTGGTTAGGGGGAGTTTTAGTGTTAGCCTATGATGATTTTTGTTGGCCTGTATAATTGCTTTTGTATTGGCCCTTGTTTTGCCATTCTTTCTTCTTAGGCTTAATGATGCCTTCTTGGATTTTGATATCCTCAATGACACTAGCCTGAGCTAAAGCTTCTTCAAAAGTTTGATAAGTTCTTAATTGGAGCATCCAAGAGATGGGTTTTAAGCAACTCTTGGTGAATAGCTTAATTAGCTCGTCCATTGGTAGGGTGAATGGCAATTTTGTGATGACAACCCTCCAACGGTTCCCAAAATCATAAATAGATTCATCATCTTGTTGTCTTAAGGCATAGACGTCAGATAATGAGATCTTCTTTTTGACATTTAGGATAAAGCGGTCAAAGAATTGCTCAATCAATTGGTCAAATGTATAGATACTATGGGTTGGCAATTGATTGTACCATTCTATGGCATCTCCTCCTAATGTTTGAGGAAAAGTTCGAAGCATGAGAGCATTATCGTCTTGAATTTTGAAGCATGCATGAACAAAGGTGCTCACATGTTCTTTGGGATCCTTAGTTCCCTTGAATTTGTCAAACTTGGGTACCGTAAAGTCTGTTGGATATGGCGGGGTTGGTACCGAAGGATGAATTGGTTGTTTGATCAATTGGCGTAAGGTTGGTTTCTGACTTGAAAAACCAGGGGTGAATTGCATCAACTGATCTATTTGTTTTTGCATGGCCTCAATTCGAGGGTCTTCCTTAGGAATGTGAAAACCCTAAATTACCTGATGAGCTTGTGGTGGCGTGGAGAGATGTTGTGGAGTGACTAGATGATGAGGAGATTGGTATTGATGATTAGGTGAATTGGATGGAATATGATGAATAGGGGATTGTTGATGAAAGGATGGGGAATTATGGAATGATGTTGATGGATGAAAGGTATGGCTAGGCTGGCCAATGGGAATAGGATGGGTAATGGTATGGCTTGATGGGGGAATAGGGATAGAGACCACAGAAGACTGTGGTGCCCATGATGGACCCTGGTTGATAAGGGGAGTCTGAGTAGAGGTAGGTAAAGGCTTAGGGTTAACCTGTACTTGTTGTTGAGCATCTTGATGTTGTCTAAGCAATTTGTTCAGATAATCCCATACCTCACTAATTTCTCTATCAGAGGCTAAGGGTATGGAGGTAGAGGGTATGGAAGATGTGGTTTGGGAGCAAGTCACACTAGGCATGATGACTTGGGAGGTTGGGATTTGTGAAGCAGCATTCACATGTGCTTCAAACAAAGGATTGGTGTAAGTGGAAGTATATGATGTGCTAGGAGCACATGAAGGTTGGGGAATGGATGCCTGGGAAGGTGCAACTGATGCCTCAAAGAGAGGGTTAGTATACACTTGGGTAAAGGTAGGTGGAGGTTGGGAATAGACAGGCTCTTGCTGTAAAGCAGAATCTTGTCTAGGTGAGTTGGGGATAGACTCTAAGACATAGTTAGAAGACTTCATGAAGGCTTCTACTTTTTCCATGTCTATATGGGTGATGTGGTGGTTGATAGTGGGAGAGGATGGCTCCTCTTGGGGCATGGCCATGTGGTAGGTTGTGGATGGTAAGGAATGTGAGGGACCTGCAGATAAATCTACCTGTGTCACATTCAGGGTATCTACCACTAAAGTGGTGGGGAAGGTGGATGAAGGTTCCATTAATTTTTCTTGATTTATTGCTTTCTTTTGATTTCGAGTTAATACCATAAGCAAAATAAATCAAGATGCAGATTAAAATACCAAATGTAACACAAAATTGGAATGCTTTAAGGAAATAAACAAACAAAGCTAAGTCTCAATCAATGTGGCTTACCTCATTCATTAATTATCTCCTTTTAATGTGTGTTCATTTTATGTGCCAATTTTGTGTGTTTTGATTTTCTAATCTTTTTTAATGAAACAAAGGTGAAAAACTATGGTTAGGATAGGGCAACGATATTCTTGTTGGTGATGAAATCCAACAAGTTTGCTCAGGGGTATTCCTAAGGTGTCTAAGGGCAGAGATTGGTGGATGGAGATGAATGCCACCATCACCAAATCTCAAGCAATGGTTGGTGATGAAATCCAACCACTACTATTTTGCATGTGATGTGTGTGAATTATTTTTAAGGTTTTATGTTTTCTTATAGTGTACAAACAATGTCAAAAACAATTAATTTCATAAACCTAAATCAGAAGCCAACAAAATATTGCCAAGTTCTCCAAAGGGCGTGAAGTACACCGCTTAAGACCCCCTGCCTAAATAGCAACCGGAGGGTTCATCCACCCCTCTGCCTGGAATCACCCAACTGGCAGGGATACTTTTGGCAATCTAATATTGTTCCAACTTAGATATACAAAAGAAAATGTCTTTAACCCTAATATGCAACACTAAATTATGCAGTTTCAGTTCAAATGCAGACAAAATGCAGCAGTTTGCACCCAGAAAACAAAAACCCTAATCTGAATATGAGGATGAAATGCAGATCTAAAAATGCAAAACTAATATGCGTTCATTTTCCAGATTTCTTAATGATGATTCATTTTATTGCTTTAAATCTGAAAAATACAGAATATACCCAAAATACGTAAGACAAAAAGCTAGGGTTTTAAGCAGTCGACTTACTGAAAAGCCTACGTTTTTGCTCCTAACTCTCCGTAAACGCCTTTGGGCGCTTCTGAACGCTGCTGAGACGCCCGCGGGCGCTTTTGGATGGCTTGAAATGCCTCTAGTAATTTTTGGATTGCCTTCGAACGCCGTTGGGTGCTTTACGCACCTTCTGCAAACTTTTGCAGACTTCAAAAACCCTAGATCCAACGAACTATGAAATCCGTGCTTCTGAAAAACCTGCAAGATGACAAAAAATAGAAAACGAATTAGTAAAACAGATCATAAATAGAAACCCTTAGGGGGTCCCACCGTGATCACCATTTGAAAGATGCAAAACGCAACACACAGACAATGCTTTAATCAAAATGAAATGCAAAGAGACACAAGATTGCACAATAGAATTAATTCTTTATTGACGGGGGAGCCTAGAAACTCCATTGTTACAAGCTTGGATCCTTGAATCCTTTTGATACAATGATACAACAATTTAGGGTTCTCCGAAACCCTAAGAAGCAAGGTTGTGGTGTCTTCAATCGCGTCTTGATCCCAACAAGGTTGAGTGGGCTTTTCGGATATCCAAGATTGGGCCACTCCAGATGTTGATGTAATATTCCTGATCTGCACACAAGGACACAAAAAATAGTTAGTATATGAGAGGGCTCCACAGCGTGAGGCCCTCTGTAAGCAATGATAAAAACACTAAGTACTGTAAATGAAGTGGACAGAAATAGAAACACATGTAATGAAATAAATGAATTTAGGGTTGATCTGTTTTACCTTTTTGCTATCTTTGATGCGTGATGTCTGATGCAGGTGGTTGGTGCGGTGATGCCCTAGCATCGCCCGGAGGCTAGGGAGACTTCAGGAATGGGAGCGTAAAACACCCGCGGGCACTGGCGATAGGAAACGACCGTGGGCACCTGGGGCTGATGAGGAGGCGCCCGTGGGCGCCTAGCGGCTGATGGGGAATTCTGCAGAAGCGGATCGGGTGAGGGCGCAGGTTGCGGCGATGGATATGGCGAGCGAGGGAGGTGAAATACGACAAATGGAATGGGGGTTAGGGCACTCAAGAACTTAGGGCAAAGACTCATAAGGACTCCAGGGAACTCAGGATCAGGGAAAACTCAGGGGTTGAGCCATCAAAATGGCTCCTACTTATAGTCTAACCTAGGGCATGCTAGGGTTTCAACGACACTAATCGTGTGGCTGAGATTAAAGCACATCCAAGGGTAGATAATAAGTTTAGGGTGTGGCATGGATTAAGGTGAATGAACGGATGAGATTAGATGAAATCTAATGGTTGTGGTTTATTTATTCACATAAATATATATATTTATTAAATATATATAAAATATAATATTAAAATATTATTATTTAAACATATATATTATAAATATATATAAAATAGGCGGAAATGGCAGGAAAAGCTATGATGAAGGGCGAATGGCTAGGATTTGGTGTCTACAGAGGGATATGTACATAAGACACAAAAGTACGTTATACTTGATTCTGAACAGACTATCCAATATTGTAGGAAACAAAGAAAAAAGGTGTACCAATGACCCCTCGTCCATCGCTTCCTGCAGGATTCCAGATTCTCCAAAATGGCTACAAAATTTATTCATGTAAGATATTGTTAGGAGGTGAAGTCAATATCCAGATCTCCAGTGTTCTTCAGCAGCGAGGTGTATGGTGGCGCAGTTCCAGATCCATCTCCACAGGCAGTGAACAGTTTTCTGGAAGCGTACAGTTTTCTGGAAGAGGAAGCAAACAATTTTTTGGAGTCTTCCTTTTTAGGAAAGGAAATGAATAGTTTTTTGTTTTTCTATAAAAGAGAAATGACCCCTTGCATGTAAAAGTTGATTGAATGCAAAAACGTTTGCCAAAATCAATAAAAGATCAAAGTTGTCATTGCTTCGTGGTTTTTTCTGCACATTGCAGGTTTTCCACGTAAAATATGTGTTCCTGTTTTTCTGCTTATTGTATTTTCTGCTTGCACTTAATTTGATATTTTTCTAACAATATTCAGTAGAGACACCACAAAAGAACCACGAAGTGTACTTTTATAGTCTCCCAAGTGCTTAATAAACCTTTAATGCTTGTACACCAATGAGTACAGGAATAAATAATTAACAATCACAAAATAAAAGTTACATATTCAGCATACAATAGATGTGCAATATGATTTTTTATTGTAAAGTTGAACATGACAAATTCTTCTCCAAACAGTAAACAAACTTGTAAAAAGATGACAAGGATGATATTAAGAGATGATCAGCATCCAAGCATATATATTAAAATCAACTTAGTATTTAATTAATTAATCTATAGCTGAGATTTACAGCCAACCTCCCTCTAGATAAAAATTAACTTTGCAGATTTTTATTTGAAGAATAAATTAACGATGCTTTAATATATTTCTGTTGTACTATATATCCCATAATCCAAACTAACTACTCACTGCAAAATAGATAGGTAATGATGTTTACATGTCCCAAATAACCAGACAAGTTTGTGTATATAGCATGGACATAACCATGTATAACTCTGCAAGCATAATCTTATGCATCTATGTGTCATATATATGTTCATATACAGCAAACGTGTGTGCATACATTGTACATGTGTATACCCATAAAAGATAGTTCATATGTCAAATAACACCTACTAATAGCTTATTTTTTATTTCTTTGGAAATTGTCCTTGGAGTAATTATTTAAGACATCTCTTGCTTATAGGATAATTTCAATAACATCTACACTTGCAGGAAAGAAAGCAATGACTGCATAAATTATGTAGATCAGTAATTGTTGAACACAGAAATCAGCAAATTTGATTTGTGTCGGTGACTGTAGTTCAACAAATGGATGGGGAGGTTTTCATTCTCCCCAACCTCCGGATCTTGGGCTGGTTCCCTTCTACCTTCTATCTAAACCAAGGAACAAAGAAAGAAACTACTCTAACATATGCAGAAAATGAATAAACTGACAACAAGAAAAACAAACTGATCTAAAGTGCAGAAAATAAATCTGATCTACTTTTGTTTTGGGAGAAAAGGAAATGAAAATATGGCCAAAGTCGTAGCGAGGTTCAAGTTTGGTGCAAGTGTCGTTTCAGCACACACTAAACAACTACAGCATGTAAGATTTTCGAATAACCTGCAATATCAAGCAAAGAGAACTAATAGG